>VDFB02193867.1:141535712-141599255 GCA_007258455.2 Sequoia sempervirens | reverse complement strand
GAGAGAAAAAGAGAGAGATAGAGATATATGGGAAGAGAAAGCAAGATGGAGATATATGGGAAGATAAAGTAAGAGAGGTGGAGATAGACAGTCGATGGATAGGGGGGATAGGGAGGGAGAGATGGTGAGAGATATAGAGGGGGAGGGAGAGAAAGGGATATAGATAGAAAGAGATAGAGAGAGGAGTGAGAGGGAGATAAAAAGAAAAATAGAGATAGAGATATAGAGTAGGAGAGATGGAGGGAGAGATGGAGTGAATGAGAGAGAAAGGGGGAGAGGAGAGATAGCTCAATAGATAGAGGGGGAAGAGGGAGTGACATAGATAGTGAGAGATATAGAGATATAGAGAGCGATAGGGAGAGATATATCAATAACCCTCCCTATATCTCTATCTATTCATTCTTATCTCTTTATCTCTCTACTCCTTTCTATCTCTCTTTCTCCCTTTCTATTTGTATGTTTTTCATTATCTCCCTCTCTCTCTATATTTTCTTCCCTATATTTATCTTTGTCTCCTTAAGTGTGCAATGGGTACATTGAAGAGGTCTTAAAGGAGAATTATCATATCTTTAATCAAATGGCATGCTACCTTGAGCATAACTCCCCAAGGACACATGCCATCCTTGGATTGTTGACATGAAAGAACCAATCAAAATTTAGTTTCTCTCTCTCATATTAATATATATTACTATTATATTAAATATATATTATATTAATTATATTTTATATTATATAAAAATATAGTTATTATTAATTATTAATTATAATAATTTTATACGTATTTAATAATTTTGTTAAATAATATAATATCTAATTATAATAAGTTGAATAATTATATTATTTATTATGTAAAATATAGCTAATATGTACTTAACTATATTGTAGAATATTAAAACCTAGCTAAATGTTGCCAAAAGTTTCAATTTAATTAACATACTGTAAAACCTAATGAAAACAGGTTGTAGATCATCAAATTGAAGAAGTGAAAGGTCAATACCAATGTCGAGGAAGAGTTTGGAGTAGTGAAAACAAGGTCAATGCCAGCAACGAGGAAGAATTTGGAGTTAAAACAAGGTCAATACCAGCACTGATGAAGAGTTTGGAGGAGTGAAAACAAGGTCAATATTAGAACCGAGGAAGAGTTTGGAGGAGTGAAAATAAGGTCAATACCAGTGCTAAGGACGAGATTAAGGGAACTTAGGGAAAATCAACGACCAAGGGGAAATGAGTACTGTAAGTTTGGCACCCCCATTCTCTTTAACCTTCAATTTTCATGCCTAGTTTCCAAATATATTCTCGTACATTGGCCACCCCATTCACATAAAATGGTATAAGATAAGACAGAAAAATTAAAATAGCTTAGTCTTTCACATTTTTATCGACCAGCCTCAAGTTTTGGAAAAACTCCCATAATCTACCCACATCTTGGTTGACATCTAGGATTTCATCACACATAGCCTTCATCACATGAGTCTGAGGCAATTGTAGACTTATCCCAAGTATATGCTAGGCTAAGGTAGATCTAATGAATGGAAATAGAGGCATACAATTCTTCTTTAATAGCTCCACCACAAACATATGCAAGGTGTTGGTTGTTTTTATAGTAATTAGGTTGATCTTCTAATCTACCTATGGAGTTTCCAATTCCAATAAAGGGGAGCTCGAAGGACCTAGACCAACTGACAAGGATTTGAAGACCTCCTACACTTTGGGCTCTGCAAGACCCGGGAGGGTGATCCCTTAATGCATTTACAACCTCTGCACCATCATCATAAACAACATTAACAACAAAAGATAATCTCATTTAATAGCTCAACATAATAGGATAATACCAAATAGAATTGGTTGTTTATCAATAATATCAACTATTTGGAGCATGAGATAAATACATCAACATTTCACAGTATAAGATAGTCATTGATTTGCAATTTGTAGCAAGCTTTAGGTAAAGGAAAAAAAATAATGAACCATATGAATAAGTACAACTTAGATCAGTGTCATATATCCATTGGAGGAGTCAAAATTTATAAGCATCTAAGGGTTTATGAGAGATTTAACACAACATATAAGATCCTTGATAACATTGCTTTACAATCTCATCAATATGTATTCTAACCCAATACTACTTATCAAATCCTTATACAAAACATATCCACCTACAATCCCATTCAAGCATTTTAATTAATTCCTTGAATTAAAGCTAAAACAAGAATCATACACACCACAATAGTGAGATGAACGAAACAACCCTTGATCATTTTATTCAGAATTTAGATATGCTTGTACAATGGAGAGACATGAGTTTGAATTAATCATATCAATTCAAATGCTATTACTTTCATAAAACATCAAATCCCCATGAATTCAAAACATACTACAGAATGACTCAAAACCTAAATTGCATTTTTCCTAAAACCATCAGACTTTACAATTTGCTCTGCAACTTCATCTAGACTTGACAAAAAATATCTAACTTCCTAACCCATACTTGTGGCCTTGAAATCCTTCTTATAGAAAAAGGAGGAAACAAGCATCGAGCTAGAAAGCACATGTGTCACCAGCCAATTGGATCACCTTGTGATATTCCAAAAATTTGTTACAACAATGTAATCTCCCTAGAGAATCTTCTTGTTCATCGTGCTCGTTGAGAATGGTTGATGCAGCAATAAAAAAATTCAAGAATTTCATGACTAGATTATCACCAAAAAACAAAACTGGAATCTGTTGTAACTGCAACAGCTGATTTGTCAACCATTAGCTCAGCCTATTCCTTTTCACTCTTCCTCAGTTAAATATACATTTACCCATTTCTGGTACTCTTCATTAGTTGGCCAATCAAAATTGATCACCTCATTCACCTTGACACGATAAGTTTTGTACTTAACTGCCACCTAATTTGCTTCTCTTTCAAAAGACTCCAAGAATGAGCTGGTGCTAATGATTTTGTCCATACAGCTCACCAACAAATCATAATCTGAGTTACCTTGTTTTTCAGGGTTTTGTAGTCCTTGAAACATGATATAAAGGGGCTCTTACACTTTTTGTGATTATTGTAGCTTGTGTAAGAGGCCCCATGGATACTATTATAATTGTAGGATGCATGAATAGGGCGTAGGATGAGAAATAAAGAAGGTATAGCTAATGTCCTCAATAGTTTTGTGAAGAAAAGCATGTGAAATGAGAGGTTCAAGCCTAGGTTTCAACAAAATATGTATGGAAGATATGATTTTATGAATTTTTATCCATGTGTAGACCTAATGGGTTGTTTATGAACACTGAATATAAATGATACACACACACACACACACACATATATATATGTATGTATGTATGTATGTATATGTATTTTTAAATGTAAATGTAAATGCAATTACTGGATGCTCTCCTAGAACAATAAATGCAACATATCATTAAAGAAATCTATATCTATGTTTTTAAATGTGTATTTCTAAATGCAAGTGTAAATGCAAAGAGCATATGGTTTTGTAGTGTTATAGATACAACATATCCATAAATTAATGTATTTGAAATTCTAAAGTCTTCAACACATATAATATGAAATCGATCAAACTATTAAACTACATGAGAAATAAATGAAAATAGTAAATGCATATGTATGTGTATTTGTCAATGTAAGTGTAAAATAAATAAGAATAATGAAAATTATAAAAGAATACAAGGAAAGGTCTCCTCCCTTCTTGGTAGTGATAACCTCCTCCACACACAACCCTTAAAAATTATGAATAGAGGAATATAATCTTTGAAGAACTCAAAGTTGATTCTCTCCTACCTGATGCAATTAGTCATTTTATCCTTACAAACATTTATAGTGATTACTAGAGGAACATAGACCAATTCTTCATAATAAAAGAATTTGATCATACTTTTCCAATGATGGCATTATGAGAAAACCTTATGTTAAATGAATAATTCCTAGCTAAGTTCTTTAAATCATGTCCAACCGTATAAGAGAAGACCACTGCTATGTGTACCTGGATACCATGGAGAAAGGATCTTTGGGCTCTTTCATCAATCATCCTACCTTAAAACATACCAAAAGTATCCTAGCAATTAGACATAGGAAGATTTAAGATGACTTAAAAAAATTTTATTGCCAAAGCATAAACTTATGATGACTTAACCAGGCCTAGTACACACTCCCTACTTGTTAACCACTTAGACTGTATATGAAAATTAAATATAAATTTCCTACTATTTTTAGTCATGTAGGTGTCCAATAAACCACTTAGTGGTGTTTCCCTTCAAGTTTATTTACTTGAATGAAGAGAAAAAGTCCTTTGATTACAATTAGAGAATACATTTGAGGCCTTGGTTGTGTAACTGGTGGACCATAGTCACATTTAACACTTGTTACAAAGTTTGGGAGTTAAAACGTTAAGTAGATTTGATTTGTGATGGACACATTTGGACGGTAGTAACAATAGCTTGCAATCTATCAAGACTTGATTACCTTATAACCTGTGAAATTCTAGCGATGAAATGATAGATTAATCATAATGTCACCTTAGGATCACATCACCATGAAAGAACTTCATCCAACATCCTTATGAGTGAAGGTACCACCAAATAGGTATTTGTCAAATCTGTCATCCTCGAGTGAGGGAGATTCAAGAAAAGAAGAGGAAAGCGAGACATATAATATGTCTAAAAGAGGGAGATCAACTAGAGGTCAAAAGATTAGAAGAAAATTCTATAAACACATGGAATTTTTTCTTGTTGAAGGGGTGTCATGTTCTTATGATGATGAGAGCATAAGCGATGTCAAGGTGCCCTTGAGGTACAAACATCTAGGGAAACAATGGGTACCCAAGGAAATTCCTCCAATAAACATTTATTTTTGTGTCAACGAGAGGATACATCGCATAACACCATCATCATTACATGGTTTGGGCCTTTTTTACATGGACAACATAAAAGTCTGTTACGACAAAGTTACTGAATTGATGGAGTATGTCAGACCCTGTTATAGTTACAAAGATTGGATGCAACTGGTTTGATATACACGAAGTATGCGTAGGTATGCACTGTCAACAAATTATATATAGCTAAAAGATAAGGATCAAAATAAAGGAGTGACTATGTACATTGATGGAAGGCCAAAAGCATCAAGGAATATTGTAGGGTTTATAAATAGTACATGACCTGGGTCAACAAATAAGCAACCCAATTGTATATTCGAGGCACATGAGGGAAACCGTGTATTCGTATGTGCGATAAAATCAATAACTACAGGGGAAGAGTTGCTAATTGATTACAATTTGAATCCCTTAGTTATAAACATAGTTACTATGGGGGTGGTACATACTATGTACCATTTTACCCAACCTCCAATTAATGACTCCAATATACCATTTTATTCTTATGTTTTTTTTCGTAAGTCTATTGGTTTCATTTCAGTAATCTTTTTTTATATTTAATTTTCATCACAGTAGGACATTGATCATACGGAGAAGGCTCCAGCCCAGAGTACAGATCATAATTTATCTGCAAGCGCTTCTACCCAATAGGTTTACCTCATTGTAATTGTACAAATTAGATATGAGCAAAATATTTTATTATTATGTTGTTTTCATAAGTTTATTGGGTTAATTTCGATAATGTTTTTAATATTCTTGTTGTAGTCAATTGATCTGGGAAAGGCACTAGTAGTAGATGAGAGCATCCATAGGGAGGTGTAGTCAATATTATGTGATGATGAAATTGCTTATTCAAAAAACCCTCTCGATATGATAAGGAAGACCCAAAAAAAATGCAATGAAGAAATCATTAAGTTGTTATTCATAGTGCCTCAAATAGATGAGATAAGAGAGGGTTAAAATATTGACTGAGAGATCACAAAAATTGCAAGTAAGATGTCATGAGGTCTTTAATTATAACATAAGTTCATTCATGGTTTTATATTTTGTACTCTTTTATGTCATGAACTAAAATATGTGTTGTTTTTATAAGATTTTTTGCATCCTCGTGATGCTCCTAGCCATGATCAGGGTACTACAAGTGCTGCTCGAGGAGTAGGGGTTGGTACAAGTGTCCATCCTGATCTTCCTGCGCATACATCACATCATTTGACCCCATCATTGATGCCTATATTGTCGTCTAAAATGTCAGAAACACATACCATGTAGACATCCGTTAGTGCACCCTCTAGCAGCAAACACATGCCAGAACATGCATCAGGACATGTACTTGGGCATGTAGAGGCCACTAGTACTGGTGATATTTTAGCAGCATTTCCTGGATCTTCCCGTAGTACTAGTATGGGAACATTTCCAGTCACATTGTCAGTGACCGAGGATTTCGTTCCCATAAAGATAGAGAAGGTCCTAGGTACTTTAAAATGTTTTAATTATTATTATATATAATCCAATTGAAATTTACTTATTGATCACTCTCTTTAGACCATTGATCCCATGATCATTTTGTAGGAAATGATGTTTTTTATAAACATCTAAGTGATATTACATTGGAGCTCTATAGGCCCACCATACGTACACGATGGAATGCCCAAAATCAAGATTTAAAAGATGAGATCATTAACCATTTAGTTGTGCTCTTCGGTGATAAAACATTCAATGAAACCAAGGTCCTTAAGAAAGCTAGTACCTATCTAAAGTATGTGAGGGACCAATATAGGTCACATTTATAGAGGAACAAAAAGTACGAGTGTCCCCCCATGATTCCAGAGAGGGAGTGGAAGGACCTGGTGTTGGATGGAAAGGAGAAGGCTGAAAAGAAAAAAGGAAAGACACCACCGGGCCAAGGAAGGTATGTGATCTACTATCAACAATGTAATTATATACTGATTACTCTTTCTTTTTACATAATCTAATGTATTTCAAACTTTTCATAGGCTTCCCGACACATAGAAGGAAACAAAGGCAAGACTAGAAAAAAATGGGTAGCACAAACTTGGCTCTAGTGGTTATATGAAATTAGCCGCACGAATTGTAAGTATCAATAAATGAAATATTGTATCCAAATAATAAATTGAAAACAATTTTGGGTTTATCACACCATAGAAGCAAAATTCATGATCTTATGCAAAAATGTAGGGCTCTGAATTCAACAGAGTTCCCATAGAAGATGACCTGAAGATTGCCTTCCAGCAAGGCTATGGAGCTGTTGCTAAATGCCTAAGAGTCTTAACTAGGAAAACACAATCTTCCACTGCATCCAACATGCAAGTAAATGAACTCAATAAAGTTTATTTAAAATTGAATACTTGTGCAATCTATTCAATATTAATTTGCACCATAAAGTAATTACACCCCTATTTGTTTTAAACATTCAAGCAATGATAATACTGCACATGACATTGGAATGCAGCCTGGTGAGGGTGGAGCACAACCTGCAGATGAAGGTCATGGTGTGCATCCTAGTATTTTAGAGCATGTAGAGCATGATCAACATGTTGAGCATGATTAGGCTAGAGAAGATCAGGAACATGATGTGGCCCCATCAGGTAAAGAGGACCACTCTAAAGTTCTTTTAAACATATTTAATTGCAATTGGTGTATTAATTAATGTAACCTTTCTTGTTTCAACTTTAGAGCATGTAGAGTGTGATCAAGGTGTTGAGCATGATCAAGCTAGAGAATATTAGGAACATGATGTGGCCCCATCAAGTAAAGAGGACCACTCTCATGTTTTCTTAAACATATTTAATTTCAATTGGTGTATTAATTAATATAACCTTTCGTGTTTCAACTATAGATCAAGATTTAGAGGGTGTTCAGCATGTTGAGCATGAGTCTATAACAAAAGTTCAAGAACATGATGTGGACCCATCAGGTAAAGAGAACCACTCTAATGTTCTTTTAATTAATGAAATACTTGTAACAATAATAATAAAACATATCAGTTTAACATTTCTTTGTTATTGCAGCATACCCCCCCTTGCGGTGACGTCCACATCATGAGCAGATGGCTAGGTGTACATTAAGATCATGAGCATAGGGCATAACAACTAAATGGGGGACGAATGATTTAGAAAACGATACTCCACTTCAAAAAAAATTAGCTTTAAAAAAGAAACAAAAGAAAAAGTGATTGTAATCATATCATGACAACCATATTTTTGATAATATGTAAAAACTAAAAGAATGAATATTATATGTTGATGAATGAATGTGAATATGTTAATTAATGAATTTTATATGTTATTAATGGATGAATGAATGTCATATGTTATTAATGGATGAATGAATGAATGTTATATGTTATTAATGGATGAATGAATGATTAATGTTATATGATTGGGTATGGGGAATTGAGAGTGATGTGATGGGGGCGGGGGAGGGGCCAAATGAGCTTCCACCATCACGTGGTTGGCCCTATTAAGTAGAGAATATTAAACTATTCTTGAAACAAAGAGAAGCTCAATAAGGTAATGCACTTTTCAATATAAGAAATGCATCATTTCAAGCATCAAACCAATATGCAAAGATGAAAAAAGTGCTAAATTTTCACTATGGTGGCAGAAAAATGATTCTTTATACCCTGAATCCATGCTCTACATCATAATTTGAAGTTTTTTCCATTCCAATGTTCTGAGTTTAGTTTGTTTGTATGGATTTATATGAATACCACATTGTGGTGTGTGTGGATTTAGTTTCAAAGCTCTGTTTCTTCTGTTTTTAGTGGTGACATAACTCTAAAATTTGACTTTTGTGCATAACAGGTTAGTGGAAAAATTGATAGCTCTGAAGGGTTTAGAGGCTCAATTGAGATAGATACATGGATATTTGGATCTTTTTGTTGATGGGAAGCTTCCACTTAACCATGAAATTTTGTACCATCTATAGGTATGCAAAAGTTTCTCTACTTACATTCATTCTAGATCATAAATGTTGTAAATAATATTAATGCTTCAAACTTAAGATTCATTTCATTGTAATAATGATCAAAATGTTATACTTTTCTATACATTCAAGCATTCTCTTTCCCCCTATCCTTTGCTCTCTCCCCCCTCCTTTTAAGAATTTTCTTTGTCATAAAAGATTCACATTTCTGTCTCATTTACACAAATTTATCTGAAGCGCTAGGAGTAAATAAAGATATGTAAAAGATGATGGATTATGTCTAAACAACAACTTTCCATCTTATAGCTAATTAAGTCCTTAATATTTGAATAGTTTAGAGCTCGAATAATGCTTGTATATGCATGTGTAGCAATAAGGGAGCCTATGTGAAGATTGAAATTTAAATGTTCATCACTTTGGTATTTTTCCTTAGGCAGTGAAATGATATTTTGAGTAATACAAACCTACACACACATTGATATTTTTTGGCATTGCATTGAGGAATTTTCGTTCTGTTATACCTACCCTCAGCTGGACATGGAGGTATATAATATTGGTTTCTAGGTTTATTCTGTAAGTAGTTAATTTCACAGAGGAAGACTAAAATCTTCTTAATGTCATGTGTCAGGTTTGAAAGCATATGAATCACTTGCTGAAGGCACCATTTTGTATTCATCCAAAAACTGGTTTGTTCTTCTTCTTTTTTTATGTTTCTTGGATTTGTTTTTTTAGGCTCTAGAGATGTAGCTCGACTCTTTCCTTTGTACTTTTCATCTATTTTGATGATTACAGTAGATTGTCCTCATAATTTTTCATGTAGATCTGTTTGTAACCTTATTTTTTACCAATCAATTTGCAAATCAGTCACATATTAAGGACCATTTCACTAACTTGTATTCATCCATTACTTCATATGTTGCAGGTTGTGTCTGTGTGCCAATAAATCCTGATGATTGTGAGAACTTTAATCCTACAAGTGTACCCAATCTTTCTCAAGTAAAAGTCTTACCTTATTTTATAGTACTTTAAATGGTTAATTGAAGGTGCTTCTTTATATCTGAGATAGTTGAACCCTGGATTAAAATATGGTATTAGATGGAAAGTATAATGATAAAACTGAGGTCCATTGAACACAAATTATGAACATAATTTACTAGACTATGAATAGTGTTACAATTATAATTATTTCTTCTTTACCTACCTCTGCATTAATGAAAAAGATTACAGATATTGGAAGTTCATTACATGTCTCATGTATGTGTTAGTATTTTAATTTTTTTAAGTTGTTCAAGAGCTTGATTAGGTCAAGAATATGTTCTACAAGCTCTATTCTCTTGACATTGCTCAGCATTTTCCCTACACATTTTCTCTTCAATTTATATGTTTTCTTAACTCCTTCCCTTGTTAGCCCTTGGTTGTTCTCAAGTGTAATTCTTTTTCTATGCATCTTGCAGTCTATATGTATGATCAGTCATCTCTTATGAAGCATGGATAACCTTTCATGGAATTTTTGTTGTAATTAGACAATTGCCATTGTGAGAATAATCATTTAATTTGTATGGAAGGAAGTCATTTTTATATTATTTGACTTGGTATTGTAAACTTGTCTTTGCAGGATTCTCTCACGGGGAACAGCAGAACTGTGATGATAGGTAGAGTTGTACAACACCATAAATCCTTTGGAATTATCAATATATTGCTTATAGAATACTCTGTGCAAGTAAAATGGAATGTGCAATGACAATTGGTCTCAAATTCAAATCTGAATATAAGTACATTATACATAAGAAGATGGTATCTATTTTATGATTTAAAAAACCCCAAAAAAAGAAAATTAATAGGTTTCATTTGTTTACTTGATCTTAGACACTTGTTTAATCAACGATACCCTCAAAATGTCTTGTTGATAACCAACAGTGTTCAAAACTCCTGAAGAGGTCAAATCGGTGTGACATTGGATCTGTCTTGCCAACAGAAGTCATCGATAAGACATGGACTATCGGAGTAAGTTTTTTATCCTATGCTGATGATTGAGCTCTCACCGATGGGTTGGCTTTGGTGGTCATCACCAAGAGTCTCCACGATGGTACATTTCAACGAATATTTTTTTAAAAAAAATTGCATTATTTTGTCGCAATTTTGACGAAAACCATCAACGAATCACCAAAAAGGTCCGACGAAGTTGCTATAGCTATGACGAAGGCTTCGTCGTAACTCCTTTCTCATTTCATCATAGTTTCGACAAAGGCCACTGACAAATCACAGAAAAGGTTCGACGAAGTTACTTAGCTGCGATGAAGGCTTCATCGTAACTCCTTGCCCATTTCATTGCAATTTCGATGAAGGCCACCAATGAATCACAGAAAAGGTCAGATGAAGATGCTTAGCTGCGATGAAGGCTTCGTTGTACCTCCTTGCCCATTTTGTCAAAATGGCGATGAACTTCTGGTGTTGTTTTGACGCTTCGGAAGAGCCATTGCAATTGCATTTTGGTTGTAATTTGTCGGTGGATACACGAAGTTTTTGTCGATATTCTAACGAACATTTGAGTCATTTTATGATGTTGACAACTGACGAATCTGCGCTGTTATTTCGACATTTAATTTGTCGTCGAAATTTCGACAAAAAAATAGCGACAAATTTTTTTTCGTCAATTCATCAATTTTCTAAAAAATGTTTGTCGAATAACCAATGAACGTTCACAGAAAAATGGAGTCAAATTCAATAGTGTGCTTGGTTATATCTTTGATACTATCAACTTTAATAAGTATATTGCAATTGCTTTTTTCATTTTAAAGGAAAAGAGTGTGGTTGATCCTAATATTTATGCCCAAAAGTGTTGTAACTTATTGTTAAAATCCCTCCTTGTAGTATGTAGTAAGTCCTTTGTACATTTGAATGGACCAAAAAACATTGTTTCATGTTATTTTATATGATGATGATGTGTGTGCTACAACATCAACATTTATTGATTACATGTGTAGCTAGATCATTATAATTAAATTTTTTGACATTAATTAAAGATACACAAAATTAAAAGTTTGTAATATTTTTTTATAAATAATTAATAAATGAGGGGTGTAGTTTTAACAATTATTTGTGACAAACCTTGGTTGAAAGTTATTCTTGTTAAAGAATTAGATGCTTTTGGGTCCTTTTTTGGGGATGAAATCCTTTTATATAAACCACTCCACACTATTGCAATTGGCATTGGGTAATTTATAGATAAAATTATGGAATAGTGGGAGAGGATAAAAGGCAATTACAATGTGTGGTAAGATGACCATAAACCTATAGTTTATTCTACTACTTTTGATGATGAATTACCTCTTGATGAACTAGAAGCATTGAATGTGGTTGAGGTTGAAGAGTAGTAACTCTTGTCTTGCCTCTACATGGGTATTCCTCAGGACTTTGATGAACTTCACATGCTTGATATGTGTGACATTGACAACAACCAAAATTAGTGTGGTTGTAGCATTCCACCTCCTTATAGGTTTTAGTAGCTAATTTCATAGATATAACTAATCAACTCACCAACTTGCATGCAACAAGGAAATATGAGTCTTGACCTAAGAAATTGATTAAGTGTGTTGGATGTTGAATATGATAATATTCTATCCCATTTTGTAAGAATGAAATGAAAACTTTCCTTGAAATGATTGTACAAGGCATTGGAAATTCATACTCGATTTGTAGAATAAGATGTGCATCCTCTAAACCCATTTGTTCTTCTCAATCACCCTTGTTGTTGTTGCTTGCTCCAATTAGTATTGCATTGCTTCTTCTAATTGATGTTGCAACATTCAAGTTCAACATTAATGCATACAAAATCTATACTACCTTTCACATTTGATTAAAAGATATAAATTCGTTTGAGCCTAGCCAATGCTGGAAACATTTCATGAGAGTATGGTATTTTGTTCAAACATTGTACTAGATAAAATGCATTTTATCAAGTTGAAGTTGTTTACTCATAAGCAATCCTATTTTGTGTCAATCACTGCAATATTCTTGTTAGTAATTTAAATTGATTGTCCCTTGCAAACATTTCATGAGTACGGTAGTTTGTTCAAACAATGTACTAGATAAAAATGCATTTTATCAAGTTTAAGTTGTTTACTCATAAGCAATCCAAATTTTTGTCAATCACTGCAATATTCTTGTTAGTAAGTTATATTTACTGTCCCTTATCAAACACATTAATCACTATGTATGTTGAAGTTTTATATAAGAGATCACTATAACTCAACATAATTGTTATATGGAACAATATATACTAATCCTCTTTATAGATTATAAAAATCTAATATTTATTATACAATTACTAATTAAATTAATTAATTAATTTGAATTAAACAAATCTATAACATTATTAAAAATGTTTACTTTCATTTATAATTATAATGACATGTATATTTCTTTGAAATTCTAAACTTCACTCAGAATATCTAAAACGATTATTTCTATTTATTGCCATTAATATCATATCATTTGAATAAAAACCTAAACAAACAAATAATTATAAAGAATAAAACAGCCAACAAACAAACTGTCAATAACCAACACAACCCAGAAAAGGGCATAACGAAGATGAATAATGCGAAGACGATCTGATCTCAAAAGATAAGAGTGTGTGGTGGCTAAGCTTTCAATCTCATGCTGGACCCCACCTCAAGAACGTCCAAAGAACGTCACGACACAGCATTTATTTTGCGCAATTTGCGGACCCCAGCTCAACACCCAGGGTCTTCTGTTTACTGAACAAATTTGTCTTAGACCTACTCTGCAATTTCGTGGCACGTACGAGTCTGTCAGTCACAAGATACGTGGTGCAGTGCATATGCATTCCAAATTTTTTGGATGAATCCACCTCATATTGTCCAGTTATCCCAGCCCTTTCAGTGATTTTTTATTATTCTGTGGCAATTATGTCGTGGCTGGTTCCGGGGTATCTATTTGTTACAAGGTGTTCAGTGTATAATTTAAGTATAGAGTAGGTAAGATTAGATAAAAAAATAAAACTTATGTAAATGCTATTAAAATATTTCATTTCATTCATTGAAGACTCACAGATTTTCCTTTTCTGATAGCATGGAGCCCCTGAATGAGGCCGTGACTATTGGACTTGGGATTTTCTTCTTCTTCTACTGCTTTTTGTATAAGCTGAGGAGCAATGGCGGCAAATTGAAACTGCTTCCTGGACCACGTCCATGGCCTGTCATAGGAAGTCTCCATCTCTTGGGAAACCTTCCTCATCAGGCTCTTGCGGCGCTGGCAAAAAAATACGGATCCATCATGTTTCTCCGTTTGGGCTCCGTCCCCACTGTTGTGGCGTCGTCTCCTGCTATGGCAAAAGAATTCCTCAAAACGCATGATTTGGTCTTTGCAAGCAGACCGAACTGTAAAACCGGGAAATACCAAGGCTATGATCATAAAGACGTGGCGTTTGCCCCCTATGGTGCGTACTGGAGGCACATAAGAAAGCTGTGAACGGTTGAGCTGCTCACGGTGAAGAGAAACAATTCTTTCAGATTTGTGAGAGAGGAAGAAGTGTCTGCCATGATCGGCTCCATCTGGCAGGAAAGTGGGCACGGAGCGCAGTGTGTGGATTTAAAGAAGAGGCTCTCCTCCCTTACTCAAAATATTATCTGCAGAATGTTTGCCAGCAGGACGTATTCCGACAACGAATTGAGTGGCGGGCTTGGCTTTAAACAAATGATTGAAGAGATGTTCGCTCTGGCCAGTGCATTTTGCGTGGGTGATTTCATTCCTTATCTCGACTGGCTCGACTTGCAAGGAATCCGTGGTCGCATGCAGGCCGTTCACAAAATATACGATGGATTTGCTGAGAAAATAATCGACGAGCACATTCATCATAGATCGGGAGAAAGAAAAGCGAAGGAAGAAGATCGTGTTAAAGATATGGTAGACGTGATGCTCGACATGGCCGAGACGGAGGGCCAAACAATCTCACGAGTCAACATCAAAGCAATCATATTGGTAAGTTAAAAAATTGGGATCTGCTTTAAAAAATGCTATTCTGTTTTCCAGTGTATATTTACAGAGAAGGAAAATTGTGCAGGACATGTTAGCTGCCGGAATAGAAACATCATCGACAACAGTAGAATGGGCAATGACTGAACTGCTAAGGAATCATGCAACGCTGGAACGAGCGCAGCAAGAGATGGAATCTGCAGTTGGCAGAAATCGCAGAATAAAGGAGAGTGTTGTTATGAAGCTGGACTACTTGAGATGCGTGGTGAAAGAAACTTTTCGACTTCATCCGCCAGTTCCTCTGCTCATTCCGCGCGAGTCGATGGAAGGGTGCAGCGTGGGAGA
Organism: Sequoia sempervirens; assembly: GCA_007258455.2. NCBI lineage: Eukaryota > Viridiplantae > Streptophyta > Pinopsida > Cupressales > Cupressaceae > Sequoia > Sequoia sempervirens. The sequence goes on along the minus strand of VDFB02193867.1, from coordinate 141,584,091 downwards.
ATATTTCATTCCGCCAAAGACAAGGGTGTATGTGAATGTGTGGGCGATGGGAAGGGATGAAAGCGTTTGGAAAGATGCTCAACAGTTCAAGCCCGAGCGATTTATGGGCAATGATAAGGACGTGAGAGGTCAGGACTTCGATTTGCTGCCCTTCGGAACAGGAAGAAGAAGATGCCCTGGGATTTCCATGGGTTTTTCTGTTGTTGAGTTGGCACTTGCTCAGCTTCTTCACTGCTTCGACTGGAGTGTGGAGGGTGAGGTGGATTTGGAGGAAGAGTTTGGATTAACTGTTCCCAGAAAAACTCCACTGCTTGTCCGCCCTTCATGGAGGCTTACAGCTGAATATCCTATTTAAGAGTTTTGTCTCGTAGGTGTCTTTGCATGGCTATTACATAGTATTAGTATTATTATCAGATTCATGTTGTAAGTTTTTCCTATAACTGATTAGTTCATGTGCATCATCTAGTCGACAGCTCCTCAATCCCCTAATTCGTTTGACATGATTTGTTTTATAGTTAGTTATATATGAACCATTTAACTTCACTAATAAAATTAAGTGTTTTTTTCTTTAAATTTTGGTGATTCTACTAACAATTTATATTGAAATCAATGATGCATGACGTTTCTAGTATAAGTTATATTATTTTTTTTTTAATAAAAGACGAAAGGTTTGAACCTATATTTCAACCTCTCTATTTTTTTTTACATAAATCAGTTTTCTACTAAAGATCTACAATTGTCTATATTAACCTTTCAAATGCTACTTACCAAATCTATATTCTAAGGATATAAATTAACAACATAAAGGAATCAATATTTAACAACATGACCAAACTAATGCTCCTTTTGCTTGGAGGATTAGCATGAAAGGGATTTTTGTGTTGACCACCAAACCCCTTATGTTGATTAGTGATTTTGAGAAATAAAAAAGGATATACAATGACTATGCATACTATTGTATTTATGCATATGCAACTACAATCCACATTTTTAAACTCTAAATATTTATATTTATATTTATACTTTATTGGTTACCAATCTTTAAATGTAAGATAAGGTTCGTGAGGAGGTTTTTTGGTTTGTTATAGATGTGAGTGAAAAATTGTTGGTTGTCTACATACATATGTAAAATCATGAATAGTGGTTTCATCCTCCAATATAATTAAATTTGACTGCAAATTAAGTAATTTATTATTTTTTAGACATAATTTCCTCTAATGAAGTGTTTTTCCAATAACAACTACAAATATTCCATGAACTTTATATATAACCCCCATGATAATTTATCTAATATGAATTTAAAATGCTACAACTTTAGATAGTTTATATTTTAGTGTACAATCAATTATTTATTTTTTGAAAAATATATTTTATATATTAGAGATATAAGTAAAATATAATCCTTATTGCATAAAACTATGAATGAAAGCCACACCTTAAGAAGAAAACCCCAAAGAATAGTAGTAGCTTACTAGAAATAATTATATCAAAAGATAACTTAATTCTTACCACAAGGAACAAGGACCATATGAGTATGTATAAATTTAACATTAATACAAGTTATAAAGCTAGTTGAGGTAGATAATGATTATATGGTTTGCTTCCTCATCTATCACTACCAGAAAGAAAAGGTTGACATTATCATGTATAGGCTCCCAAAGCACGTATATTTCATTTTTGTTTTCTTCTTTTGCCACCTCATGTATGATTTGGTTAAATGGCAAGAACCAAATGAAATATGTTTTCCTAATGGGGAGTAGGACATATATTTGTACATCAAGAAGTTATGAAAAATCACTGATAATATGGGGAGAATTAAGCCAATTACTTAATTAATATGTACACCCTCAATATCCAAATCCATGACTATTAGTAGATGAAACATAGAAAAATGGGTTAGGATTCAAACACATAGGGTTTTATACTAAATTTGGAATGTTTCACTAAACTTACTATAAATAGAAAGGGAAGATGGGGTGAGCGAACCTACCTATTCTTCTATTTCATTCAAGAAATGAGATCCCTCAAGCTAAAATCCACTTTCAACTCTTAGGTGACCGAGTCCTTTGAGGAATAAGCAATTTTCCTTTATGTGTGCTTGTGGAATAAACAACACTTTTGTGAGATGAAAATAAAATAGAAAATCAACTCAAAACTAAAATGTAAGACCAGATTTGAGTAGATGAAACATAGAGCTAACAAACACAATTTATTTCATCTAAATCAGATGAGTGGAGGACACTTAAAACTGATCTCAAAAATAGTTGTAAAGTGTCATGTTCTAGTGCAAAGTGTCTTGACAGAAATGACTAAACATGGGTTTTGGGAGAAAGATTAAAAATACCAAATGCACTCATTTAAGACATGCAAAAAGTTGGTTTTGTAGATGAAACATAATACTATAAAAAACAATAAAGATTCTGGCAGTATGAGAATGTAAAATGTTGTGTACCTCTCAAAAAACATTGTTTTCAAAAGTTTTCTAAGGACTCATTTGCCCTATGGTGAATGGGTCCTTTGTAGGGATTTTCAAAATTGGTTTCTGGGTCACTTGCTCCTGTGTCTACACTACGATATTCTCAAGTTTCACAGTCGAACAATGGAAAATAAATCTAAGATATGAGTTTCATGAGATCACAACAAAGGTTACATCAAATGCAACTTTGCAATTTTGCAACTTTGAGATCTTCAACTTTTCATCAACCTACAAATCTACAACACATAAAGAGAGGGGAAATTGTTTGTTTTTGGGTGAATGGGGGGTTACCTTGGTGAAACCCTATTTTTGTAATTAAACCTTGAAATGAAATGAAATAGCATGAAAGAGGAAATGAAGAATGAACAATACATTGTTGCAATTCAACAAAAGCTTGTGTTGTATATGAAAAATGGGGTTTGGATGCTATCACATGACTTAGGACATAAAGCATACCCACTTCCCACCTACTACATTAAAGGGTAAGCCTAGAGATCTCAATGCAAAGGAGAAAGAGCTCTTGTGATAGGGATGTCCTAGGGGTTGATTGTAAACAAATGAGGGGTTCACCACCAAGTTGAGACTTGGAAAGACAAATGAAATGCAAGATGTAATGTTAAAACCTATTGATGCATGGAACTTAAATGAATGACCTAGAAATGCATATAAATCATACTAGAAAGCTATAAAATTAAAAGTGTGAACCTGGAAACTTGTAGAGGCTTGAATAAAGACTGAAAATTCTACAAATCCTAATTTTTTGGCCTACTAGGACTCATTCGCCATTCTAGGTGAATCAGTCCTAGATATGGGTTTCTGTATAGGAACATGTTTTTTGAAAAAGTGTTCAAAAATGTAAAATACTCAAAATTGATCTCACATAGGAGGGTGCTGGCAAGAAGTTAAGTCCACTTTTTGGCCATTTAGTGGAAGTGCTTTCCTTGATTTTCATAATTCAACACATTTAACCTTAAAATTTGAAGCACTTAGAGATGGAATCTTGAAAAAATTCACTAATCATAAAATGTAGTACTCAGAGTCTAGTTTTCAAATATCTAATTTATTTCAATAACCAGATCATATAAATTGATTTTCAATAGGAATTTCTACAAACCATTGTTTAAAAGTCTTTTTTTTTTACCATACCATGCACGTGTATGTCATTAATATTTTGACCTAAATAATCATATTTTTCTAAATCCTTTTGGGAGAAGATTTGTAACTCATTGAAGCAATTTTTCCATATTTTTTGTAACTTTTTATTGAATTTTTTTTTGTTAATTTTTTACTAGCCATATTTGGTGTTTTAAAAAATCGTCGTGTACGTCACGCATAAGATGACCTACACTTATGATTTTTTGAATTTTTTTAATTGAAAAGAATTTTCTGAGTACATTTTCTTGTAATCCATTGAAGAAAACATTATGTTGATAAAAATTTATTAAAATATAAAAAACCCTGATAATTCAAGTTTATGGACCTATTTAATCAGAAGTTAAATGAAAACTTAAGAAAATAATTCAATTGTAAAAAAATCACATATTTGGAATCTACACTATCTCATCTATAATGGGTTTTCATTTCATCAAAAAATTCTACAAAAAAGTCTTCAAATGTATGCCCAAAGTCACTTTTTTTGTGACATTGCTATGACCTTCAACTTGCAAGTCAAACTAGGTCTAGGGCCTAGGTTTAGATCCCCAAACCTTTTCTCGAACCTGTTAACAAAGAAAAATCCCAGCCTACATTTCAAATTTAAAGAAACGATATCCTGTTTACTAAATGAGATCTCATTTTCTTTGTAAACAGGATCTCGTGTAGTAAACAAGATCCTGTTTCCCATTTGCCTATTGAAAATGGAATGAAATCTCGTTTGGTAAGAGGGATCCCATTTATTAGTGGATCTCGTTTACTAAATGAGATCCTAATTTATATAAATTGGGACCCCACTTCCTAAACAGGATCCCGAGCTATTTTTGACCATTTTTTTCAATTTTACTATAAAAAATGTACATCTCAGGTCTGAGAATTATTTTGTACAGCCACATGTGACATATTCCTTGTTTTCTATCACCTTTTGTCTTGTTGAAGATCTTCAACTTGGGATATTTTTCAATTTTGAAAGGAGGCATTATTGGGATGTTGTTACAAAGGAATTTGCTGAATTGCTACTTGTTTTCAAAGGAGGAAGAGGAATTTTATTTAATTGCTAAATTTTTTCAAAGAAGGAAGAGGAATTTTATTTAATTGCTTCTTGTTTGAAGGAGGAAGAGAAATTTTGTTGAAATGCTATTTTTTTTAAAGTAGGAAGAGGAATTTTATTTATTTGCTATTTGTTTAAAGGAGGAAGATGAATTTTGTGCAAAATTTGATACTTGTTTGAAGGAGGAAGAGGAATTTTGTTTAATTGCTACTTGTTTGAAGGATGAAGAGGAATTTTCTTCAATTTCCACTTGTTTGGAGGAAGAGGAAATTTTTTCAATTGCTATTTGTTTGAAGGAAGAACAAACAAGGAAGACTCTCAATTTTTTGACATTCATTTGTGTATACTTCAAAAAAATTCAATCATGGGATCACAATGTTGAAATAAGAGGAAAGATAGGAAGGTATTGACCCTTGAAGAAATTGAAGCAAAGAGAGAGAAGGAGAAACAAAGACAAAGAGAAAGAATAATGAGAATTTGATCAATGAATGATTGTGAAGCATCCAATTCCACAAATATTGAAGTTAAAAACATTGAGGAGATGATGGATGTAGATGATGCAACTTGCAAGAGGTGAATGTGGAAACTAATATGAATATACAAACTAGTCCTGGTATGTCTTCAAATATCCCTTTTAATGCTATGGAGAATGTTTCAATAGGAACAAGTCTAGGTACATCTTCAAATCCACCTTTTAGCCCCATGTAAATGGTTTTTATTAGAGATTTTTAAAATGTTGGATATAACAATGTTGACATCAATAATATTTGTAGTGTTCAAAATTTGAGTCAAATTGTTGTTGAAAATGAAAATGAAAACTGTTTTGTTGTTGAAAAAGAAAATAAAAATCCTTTTATTGAAAATGAAAATGAAATCCATTTTGCTGTTGAAAATGAAAATGAAAATTGTTTTGTTATTGAAAATGAAAATGAAAACCATTTTGTTGATGAAAATGAAAATAGTTTTGAAGTTGAAAATGAAAAATAAATTTCTAGGAAGTGATGTGGAAAATGAGTATATTTTTTAAAAAATTGAAAGTGATGTTTTGGATAATCTTCCTGGTAAGATTTCTTGGAGACAAATAAGAACACATGCTAATAGATTATACAATCAATCTTTTTATCATGAATTTTTTTTATTTCAATGTCAACTAATGATGCAATTGATGAGAATGCAAGAAATGAGAAAAGTAATGAAAAAGTTAGGCATTTTTGTTAAACAAAGAAGAAAAGATCAATCAGTAAAACATGCTATGTCTACTATTGCTAGTGCCATTCAATCTATTGGAAAAAATAGTCGATCTAAAGATAAGAATGCAATAAGAAGAGTTATAAAACTGCTATAGTTAATAAATAAACTTTGAATAAAAGAATGGTAAGCAATATTAGGGAAGTTTTAAATATACATCCTAAAACATTTCTAAGAGTGGAAAAAAGAAGAGAAATTATAGAAAATGATCTGATTAACCAATGTTGGAGTTTTAGTGGTCAACTCTTGAGGTCTGAGATGAAATTGAATGTTGAAATTAAATCATTGATTGAAAAATATTGGAATGATAATACTAGGGTATCATCTAATGCTAGATATTTTTTAAAATTAAGAGTGGGGTCCAAAGTTCATGATCCTCATCCAAAACACCTATTAGATACAACACAAACTAAATTTTATAGAAAATTTTGTGGTGATTTAGTGTTACTTGGCAATATTAAAATAAGTCAAAGGTCCTTTGAAAAATGTAATCCTTGGTATGTGAAAATTCATAAGCAATGAATATCTTGTTATTGTAAAACACATGTTCATTTTTTTTTTTTTTTATGATGTGTTTTGATATATACATTTTACTTTGCATACTAACATGATTATGTAGAAATGTGGTATTAATATGCCACCTAAAACAATAAGGGAGTTTATATCAAGTATATTTTGTGAAAGATATAATGGAAAATTATTTTATATATGTTCTTGTATTTTTGGACAATACACTAGTTGTGGAAATCTTTCATTCTTAAGAGTTTGCATGCATGAAATTGTTGATAATGATTTTGGAAAACAATTAGTGGATGTTAAAAGATTTAAGAATGTTAACTATACTCTAAAAGATGGAAAAATTGGAAAGCATTGTGATTTGGTTACATAAAAAGTTAGTGTACATGCATTTATATTAGAATTTAAGAATAAGATAGTACCAAAATATGTCATGCACTCTCAACATGCTGGATGGCTTGATGATGGACAATTTTGCACATGTAGAAACACATTTCCAATTGGTAGTATACTATCAGCCAGTTGATTTTGTAGAAAACTATACTCTAGCTCCACAAGAGGAAATTCAATCACAGTATTATAATTTAGTGCAAGTAGCTATGTTTGTTCATACTATTTATAGACATGCAGATGATAGCATAGAGGATAATAGAAATTTTTTGAGGGAGTATCATTTCTATTTGAGTGATAACCGGTTATATTCGTTGGAGTTTGTTCTGTACTCCTTCAATATATTTTATAGAAATTTAAGAGAAAAAGGAATCCTGATGACAAAACACCTCATATGGTCATATAATTGTACGAGACAGTTCAAGAATGCTCAAATGTTATATTGGTTAAGTAGGGTTCATAAAGAACTTAATGTCCAAAATATGTGGAGTGTTTAGAAGTTGTGCATGGTAAAGGAGAACATGATGGAGTTGGTGTGTGTGTGTGTGTGTTAAAAGAATTCTTGCTAGAGAACAATTGAAATTTGAGGATGCAGTAAAGTTTAAAGATGCACGTGGGATTGTGGATTGGTACAATACAAGATTATTTACACTTGGTGAGTAGTCTACAATTCGTCGATTCTTTTGGTTGGTTGAAGAAGAAAGCATTCTACCTAGATTTGATTGTGAGACAATTAGTGGATCTACTAAATGGCATTCATTTAAGAGTTCAAATGCAAGCACATGGATTGTTTGGACAAGGGAGCTTGCATGTTTTTGTCAGTTTTGTATCTCAGGAGATTGGGAAGCATGTGAAAATACAGAATGGGTTGAAGATTGGAAGCAAAGATCGTTGACACCTACACAAACACACGATCAATATGAAACAACAATTGAAAACAGTGACCAAGTGTTTGCATTAGAAGACTATGACCGTGTTTTAGACCTTATAGAAGAAGGTAATTTAATTCAATTTATTTCACTTTATTCCTATTTTTTAATACTAAATTATTTATTTGTATACATATGAATGGATGTATGTAAATTGGCCAAATTATATGGACATGTGCAAGTTATTAAATCAAATTTTGTTTGCAGGACAAGTGTATGATATTGTTGCACTTGAGGGGAATGAAGAGGATACACAATATTGGTTGGCTCATAGTGTGGAGACTAAACATAAGTTAATATCACCTTGAGAAGATGATGATGGCTATTATTACCAAACAGGTACAGTGATCCCCTTAAGACATCCCCTTAAGCAAATTTTGATAACAAGCTTTTGATCCCCTTAAGTAAATTTTTAGAACAAGTCTTTGATCCCATTAAGAAAATTTTGAGAACTTATTTGATGATTCTTATCATGTTTTCCAATAGGATTGGTGGTGGTTGTTGGCATTTGGCTGTAAAAATACCTGATAAGGAAGAATGGTCTTCCTGCATTCAAAGATTATGAAACACATAAAAAGATTATGCACTATTCACATTTGGCGGTGACAACAAATATAAAACTAGATTGGTATCATGGAAGACCTGCAAATAAACTACTATGGACAATTTCTATGGAAGAGCATGAGACAATCATAGATGTGTTGCAAAAAAGAGAGGATGCAAATGGTACAATGGAATAAGTAAATACATGTAAATATAGTTTTAGTTTTATATTGTCCTTTTAAATAGATTAAATACATGTTTTGATATTGGTCAAGTGTATTATTAGATGAAATTGATTTAAATTATCATTTTATAGATCCTTAAGCCATCATCACAAAAAGGAGAGTTTGTACAGATTCAACCTAGAGAACATGGAATACTTGGTAAAAATAGGTAATTATTAGTTAAATTATCTATTTAAATACATATTTTTATTATATATTGATATTTCTTGTACCTAAAATAGTTAAAATTGATTTATTATCCTTTTTTGTATCCTTAAGCCATCATCACAATGATCTCATACTTTGAAACAAAAAGGAGAGGATGCAGATTCAACCTACACACATGTGTGGAATACTTTTAAATACAGGTACTTGAGTTGTGTACATATAGATAGTTTTATATAAATTAAAATATGTATGTTTTGATGATTTCATTGATATTGCTTGTATCATTTGATATCAGGTGGCGTGAAGACCTACTACATTATGGGCACAATTTTCAATTTTTCTTGAGATGGCATAGCCAAATTTTGTAAACATTGTTTTGAGATGACATATATGTACATACATACTTACACAATTAAACATTGTGTACAAATTACAAATACATGTACATACACAATTATACTATATGTACTTTTATGTATCAATTTAATCAATTTTCTATATTTTTTTTGTTAGATGGGCATGTTTTTCTACTTTGAAACTTTATATTTGATTGTATAATCACTAAATATCATACTTATAAATCATTTTTAAATCAATTATATCAATTATGATTAAATATGAGACATGTACTTTAAATTATTTCATCCCCAAGTGGGTATGTGTAGGATCATCATGGAAAAAATAGGCCCTTAAGTGGCAAAAAAAATAGAAAAATCAGAGTTAGGAAACTTGACATAAAAATTTGAATAAGTTATCTATATTATTTCAAAAATATGTAAGAATAGAATCTGTAGAAAATTGAATGTAGTTTCTAAACTACTAGGTTTGTTTAAAAAAGAAATCTATTTGGTGAAAATTTGAAATTTCAATGCAAGTACTTAAATTTCAAGGAAAAATAAGAAGTAGGTGTCTATCCGACCACCTAACCACAATAAAATAATAATATTTTTATAATATTTTTAGATATAAGAGAGGACTCCTGTCCCGATGTGATGCATATATTTTTTGTAATTTTTTCCAAGTAAATAATTAATTATAAATTTTTATTACAACTTTTAAAAAATATAAAAAACTCGTATGTATGACCACCTTAACTTGGTCAAAACTTCATGAAATTCAATTTTTCTTTTTTTAATCCTATAGCATGTGAAGCATGGAATGTGATGCATGTTTTGGATTCAAAAAATGTGATATCGTTTGAAAGTTATAGATTTTTTGAATTAGTCTATCAATCAGGACTTTAGTCATAATTTGAATAGAAAATCAATAATAATTACTTATTAAATTCAAAGTAAAGCATAATTTATATTGGTGGAAAGATGAGAATCTCCTTTAAAAACCCTTTTCCTTTCATCAATTTTGGGTAACAAAAAAGTCATCAGCCACACCCATCATGATCCTGCACATACCCAAGTAGGACATATCCTATATATTATACTTAGTTATATCATTTGTTATGATGAGTCACCCTACTTTGAAACTTTAAATTTTATTTTATAATCACTAAACAACATGTATATTACTTCTTTGATCTCCTTAAGATGTCACATTAGGACCCCTTAAGACATCCCCTTAAGACATGTCATATTAGAACATATCCTAAATATTATACTTAATTATATGATTTGTTATGATGAGTCACCCTAAAGTATAATACTTTTTTATATACCTTAATATTTATACTTAATTATACTCTTCTTTTATCCCCTTAAGACATGTACTTTGAACAATTTCATCCCTTTAAGACATCCATAGGTGAAGATGTTTGTTATTATTCGATTTGTATTTTGAAATCATTTGGTTTAGCATATTTCCAATTACATGGAAACTTGTAGATTAACTTAGTTGTCTCTTTTGACAGAGGATGTGACTCCCATTCCAGCAGACAATATTGAAAGAAAGGGTGGACGTAGAGGAAGAATGCTATAGTATTTTTTGTTGGATGCTATTATTTATTTTGATAGCATATAAATTAGTGTTTTTTGTGGAACACTGTAAGGTCAAGAGGACTTTTATGTTCTTAAGTTTTCTCTAGCACTTTGCATGATTTGTAAATATGGGATTACATTATTTAATTTCAAAACTTTAGCCTATTTTTGGATAATTAAGTTCTTTAATTTAATGTTGTAAAAGAACTAGGAAATATGGTGTATTCTTGTAGAACAATTTTTTTGGAAAAAATCATTGCATTTTGATTGGTATTTATGTTTATTTTATAGAATGTATTAATTCTTTTGTTCTCTAATCTTGTATGGTATTTTTTTATTTCTTAAAATTTCATCCTTTGTGGTATATAAATGAATTGTTTTTGTTTGTAGATTATGATTTATTTTCTTATTTTATTAGACCTAACCTGTGTATTATGACCCCTTAATGCATCCTATTAGGACATGAATTAAATAAGTTCATTGACTAATTATCACTAATTATTGAATGTACATATCATGCATATCATGTATGGATCACTAAATTTGTAAAGTACAAATATTAAAATGTCCTATTAATTTAAACTTTAGTTTCATATTTATATGGGTAAACCCACAAAAGTGGTTTACAATTCGAATGAGGTAGGAAAACTTGTAAAAAATGACCCCATGCCAAAAATTTTCATTTTGGGGGTTTGAATGAACTAGTTGGTTTTAATGAACCAAAAAAGGGTTCGCTTGAACTAGGGTTCGAGCGAACCCATTTAATGCATGCACAGACAAAAAGCTAGTGAAAACTCCTTTTGGGAAGGGTGCTTGCTCGAACCTAGGTTTGAGTGAACCCAGGTTCGATTGAACCCTTGGGGGTTCACTCAAACCCCCCTGGTTCAAGTGAACCCCCCTTTTCCCTGATTTTTAACCTTGTTCACAAAAAAAATCAAATTTTTTGTACTTCAGAGCTCAGTTTGAACATGAAAATGGAAGAGACTTCAAAGACCCAACTAGAATCAGGTAGTCCTCAAAAGGAGCTATCCAATGAATATAATTTTAATATGTTTTGGTTAAATTATGTATTTCCTTTTTTAGGTTTATTAAACATAGGTTTTTCTCTGAAAATCAAGCTCTTTGTTCTGCACATGTGAGAAAATAGTAGATTATCAAAAAAATATTGAAAAATTGAGTGCACCAGATATTGAAGTCCTCGATCCAACCAAATAAAAAATAATTTTGATACATACAAAAAAAGTTACGTGTTATACAGTCGCGCTATGTCTAAATTGTAATTGGTTTGACTTTGAAACTTGATTAAAGAAAAAATCTTCAATAAAAATCTATCTAACCAAGTGGAAGCACTAGATATCGGAGTTAAAAATATAAATTTGAAAGAATTATAATTTTATCCTTCATGGAGAAAAAGCTATGTGTTATACAGTGAGTGTCACTTTTAAAAAATGTTATTTTCTAAAACAAACTAGTTTTCGAGGGAGATGGAAAATAAAGTGCAATTTGATTGCAAAAATTTTGAAAAAAAATATTTAGAATCTACAGACAAAATGTCATGGAACTTTAGTTTGCATCATCTTCAAATTCCTCACGGTTTAGCCACTATAGGTGCTTGAAAGTGAAGATTTAGTTAAAAATAATAATTTCAGTGTCCACTTAGGCCAAAAATTGTAAACCACTATTGTGGGATCACCCATATTTAATTTCACATTAATGTCTTGACTATGAACATAAAATGCATAAATGTAAATGTGTAAATTAAAATTGAACAATAATAGACTCTATTATTTACAATATATTAAGAGCATGAAATAAAGTCCAACAAAGTACTTGACCCATGAAATAAAGTCCATCAAACAATATATTAAGTCCATCAAAAACCAAATATATATGTGTCATAGAAAAATGGCCCCTTGTCATTTTCGTGGCCTTTTAGGTCTTGTTTCATGGTGTTGGAACTATGTTGCTATGATTTTATGTTGTGACATGGATTGAACATGCTTATTTAGGTACTAAAACTCAAAGAACGATGTCTTGTGAAGGTGTTGTGAAGTGTTGTAAGACATTTCTATATTCTTCTAAACTCTATTAATTATAATTCAACTAAAAAAACCTTTTCATCATTAAACAAGTCCTATTTTGAAGTGTTGTAAAGTCTTGTAACAATATTTCATGGTTTTCTAGGCACATCTTCACTATTTATCCCTTTCTCATGCTTTATTTGACCCATTTATGCTCTCATATGACTTAATTAAGTGTATTTTTTAGTATTACCCTAAAAAACAACATTAAATATAACATATTTCGAGACACATTTTCAGGTCCTAGGTGGAACCCATTCGCCATGGGTGGTGAATGAGTCCCCCTTGGCCCCAAATTCAAAATATTTTAAATTTCCTTTTGGGGATTTTATTCAAAAACACTTGATGTTGGCCTGTGATGACATATAAATGGGTAGCTAAGGCACAAGTGTGTATAAATAAGTGATTTTCATCTCATTTCAACCCCCATTCATCAGGTTAAATTATCCACCTATTCATTCAAGCATTCAAGCATTTTACAACATCTTTTCAAGTACTTTGAAGTAGCTATTGACATTACTTCAGACTTGCATAATCAAGGGTTTGGTAAGTTTATAGCAATTGCATGTTGTTAGTTTATCATTCCTTTGCATTTCATTATTTTATTAAAGGTTTGATTACCAAAAATGGGGTTTGACCAAGGCAAACCCCTATTCACTAACCTTAAACTATTTTTCCCTTACTGCATGTTTGTTTGTAGACCTAGGTATGCAGATTTGACAAGATTTTTGGTGTTGAAGATTGGTTTACAAGTCAACTCAAGTCTATTATAAGATTGGAGAAGGTTTTATGTTTGTTTCCCGCATAATTGACTTTAACCGTGATTTCTAGATCTGGTGTTGCAGAGTTGTCTCCTAAGTTTTCATAAGTTTGGGAGAGGACTGATTCAAAACTTGTGGTGAATGAGTCCCACTTTAGGACTAAAAATCTGAATTTTGTCAAATTCCAGATCCTGACAGATAGAAATTGTTTCCAACAGTTTTCACCAAGAGGAGGACTAATTCGCCACCTTGAGCGAATGAGTCCCACTATGAAAAATTAGTGATTTTAGTCAGTATTCACAACATTCCAGATTCATCATATTTTTCCCAGGTGCACGTTTATTTAACTCATTCCTTTTTGTTCTGCATATTCTCCTCATTTAGTTCATTGTTGCATTACACAATGTGTTTTCAAACATAGCTTTAATTTCACTTTTACATTCATTTTCATTCATTCAAATTAATCAATTGCATTTGGTTAACTTCATTTAGGTTAGAAAACATCATACATAACATTATTTGAATGAACCATTAGCTTTTTGGCTCCTATCTCTCTCCTTTTAGGTGAAAAACCCTAGAAGAGAAAGAGTTGTCCATAAGAGCCAAAAATCAACGGTTCATTTTGGTGAACCCAAATTTTGAGCACTTTGCATTTTTGATTTCATTTACATATCGCATCCTAGTTTACATTTGCATTAACATTCAGTACATTATTTTATTTTTGCATTTTAGGACATTTTATCTTGCATTAGTGAAAGCTTCATTTAGATTTCATTTGTGCATTGCATCTTATTGAAAAAATTAAAAATATGCATTCTACATCTTTTATTGCATTCTCTAGAGCATTAAAATCATGTTAAAAATTATAAAACAAAAAACAAAAAAACATCATACTGGGACTCACTCGCCATCCACAACGAATCAGTCCCTCTGCACTTTTTAAACAACATTTCTATAATCTTTTTGGCATTTTTTTTCTTTAGAGTTTCCTATTCTTGTATTTTTCTTTCATTTACAAATTCTTTGTTTTTCATCATTTATTACATCTTAGTTTATTTGCATCATGGTATTTTCTTTCAATAAGTTTTGGAATTCATTAAAATCATTGGTAGACATGTCCAATTGTGCCTTTGGTTGTGACCCTAATGAACTTGAAAAAACTCATGCTCCTTTAAGTCCTCATGATTTTCTTCCACATGAAGTAGACATCATTGGAGAAGATGATACTAGCATGAACAAGCTCGACAATGACTTCCTTGATAATCTAGAAGCAAATGCAACCTTTTATCCCTCCATGAAGTCACAAGATCTTCCTACTGTTGCACCTTTTGATTACTTTGCGTACTTGCATCCTGAAGTCACTATAGGACCTATGGTTCCTCCCTCAAGTGGACCTAGTTCCTCTCACCAATCACATTCACAACTCCTTTATGATCATAAAGTCACAAACACTTCTATAAATCTTGAAGAGACATATGGTAAAGGATTCACTATCTTAAGTAAACAAGGTTGTGACACAAAAAGATGAGGATATCAAGATCCTTCTCATCCTGATAGACATCCTCTTCAACCTAAGAGACTTTGAAATGCTGGAACAATGATCTTGATTGTTTCTCCTAACTTAAACATTCTCCTTCCACATGAATAACTATTATCTCCTTCTAATGACAAGGATGTTAGGGTCCTCTTCCTCCTTCTATTCATGAACAAGGTGAATCTAGCAAGCAAAAATGACCTTACAAACTCAAAAAAATCAAGTTTCCCACACATCCTCCACTTGAATGTGAATGGAGACTTCAACTACTCTTAAATAAAGGTCTTATAATTTTAGCACCTATGAATAGGTTGGTTATTCATCTGAAAGACTCTAACATCCCATTTTGCAAATATCATTGTATTCTTGGACATCAAACAGAAGAACATCGGACATTAAAGGAAATACTGGTTAAGTATCACTTCACTGATATTGATTGCTTCGCCATCATACCTTAAAAAAATATAAACGCCTTCATCATGCCATAGTTGTAGAATTCCCTATTCTCACTATTGCATGATTCTTTCACATCACCCACCTTGGCTCATTCTTTCCTTTACACTTTGTGGAGGGCAAGAAGCTGTTAGCCTTGTCCTTGTAATGCATTTGGCTTTGTCTCTTAACTATGTTATTCCTTTTCTGCTTATCCATTTAGGATTTAGAAACCAATAACTTAGTTAATGGTTGACTTACATTTGCATTACTTGTTCCTTTTCATTTTCATGTGTGTATCGTGTTCCCCTGTATTGTTTGTTTGATGTTTTCCCTCTTGTTGTACACTTCTTCTATTTGTATATCTATTCTTCTATTCGTCATACATTATCTTTTTCATTTTGTTTTGTGTTCTCCTTTTGGGGATAAGGAAAAGCATAGAGACACCCTCTCTTCCATGTTGACCCAAAAGGTCCTTGTCTTTTTTTCTCTTTTGTTTTGTGTTCTCCTTTTGGGGATGACGCAAAGTGTAGAGACGCCCTATGTCTCTTCCATGTTGACCCACAAGGTCTTTCTCTTTTTCTCTTTTTTTTTGTATTCTCCTTTTGGGGATGATGCAAGGAATTGAGACCGAAATGTCTCCTTCATGTTGACCCAAAATATTTTTCCTTTTCTTTTTCCTTTTCATTTTCTTTCATTTCGCTTGTGTTTTCCTTTTTGGGATGATGCAAGGAATCAAGACCACAATGTCTCTTCCATGTTGACCCAAAACAAACTTTCGTTTTCCTTTGTTTTCACTCTCTTTGTGTCATTCTTAAAGTTCTATGTGCTTTGGGGAATGATGACAGTTCCGCACTCTTTCATAAACACATTGCAGCAACAAACATACTAACCCCAAATCCATAGATCCCTTATGTGTTTGGTGTGCTTTCTTTTCTGGGGGAAACTCCCTTTTCTTTCATTTTCCTTTTCCTTGACATGATGCAGCCTAACTTAGAAACATATTCAACTTGGCATAGGGCTTTCCAAGTTAGCTCTCATGTCTTGTTTTCTTTATGCTTTTTTCTTTTCTTCTCTACTTTAAAGTAATTGCTCACAGAACGATGTGTGGAAATTCCTTTAAAGTGTGGGGCATACATTACAATAATTTATTTTCATTCTTGGTTCCTAGTGCAGTCTTGTCATTTATATGATGTGTTTGTCACTTTCTGGATGGCATTGGGTGTGATGTCCTTCATAAGTGTGATCTTTCTAAGTATATTATATTCCTCTTGGTGGCCTGATGCAACACGCTACATCCCCTAAGTTGTGAATATACTATTCTTTGATTGGTCCTCTCTTGTAGACATTAGACACAATGTTCCCTCAGTGACTAACCTTACATGAACTAAACAAGACTCCTTCAAACATTTTATACTTTTACACTTTACATTTTTGTACTTTACATTTTTTCATTTTGCATTCCTTTTTTCCACCTTGCATAACCCAACTTGCATGACTATGGTACCTTTATCCTTTTCTTCATAGCATTTTTCTTTGTGGTGCCTTGTTAAAGTTATCAATGGGTATAACTTTAATATGGTTGAGCGGGAAGCCCACCTAGCAACATGACTTTTCCCCATAGCCACTTTTGTGTTTGTGAGTACATACTAACTAGCGTATGTATCTTACCTTTTGGGCTTTCTCACCCACAGACAACTAGCTCTATGGCCCCAAAGTGAGTACAGTTGGGATTTCTCACCCAACAAACCGTCCTATGTTCTATCACCCCAACGTGAGTACACATTCTCTTTTTCAAACAATCAGCCTAGATCTAATCCACAACTAGTTGGATTGACAATCGAAGCTTCATCCAATTCATTTGTTTTGTTGTCTAGTTTTCCATGGGATCTTCATCCTGGGGGCTTGTTCATCCCTCTTGATCATTTTCATTCCATCTTGCTAATGTAAGTGCATTTGAACCCTCCTCTTAATGTTCATGGCTTCTTTAGTGTGAGTTTGAAGCAAGTTCATCCTCTCACTAAAGTGGGGGCTAAATGTGCCATAGAAAAATGGACCCTTGTCATTTTCATGGCCTTTTAGGTCTTGTTTGATGGTGTTGGAACTATGTTTCTCTACTTTTATGTTGTCACATGGCTTGAACATGCTTATTTAGGTACTAAAACTCAAATAACGATGTCTTGTGAAGGTGTTGTGAAGTGTTGTAAGACATTTCTACATTCTTGTAGACTCTATTAATTATAACTCACCTAAAAATCACATTTTCATCATTAAACAAGTCCTATTTTGAAGTGTTGTAAAGTATTGTAACAAGATTTCACACTTTTCTAGGCACATCTTCACTATTTATCCCTTTAGCCTGCTTTATTTGACCTCTTTATGCCCTCATATGACTTAATTAAGTGTATTTTTGAGTATTATCCCAACAAACAACATTAAATACAACATATTTCCCAACACATATTTTTAGGTCCTAGGTGGGACCCATTCGCCATGGGTGGCAAATGAGTCCCCAGTTGCCCCAAATTCAAAATATTTTAAATTTTCTTTCGGTACTTTATTCAAAAACACCTGATGTCGACCCGTGATGAGGTATGAATAGGTAACTAAGGCACAATTATGTATAAATAAGTGATTTTCATCTCATTTCAACCCCCATTCATCAAGTTAACTTATCCACCTATTCATTCAAGAATTCAAACATTTTACATCTTTTGAAGCACTATTCAAGCACTTTGAAGTAGCTATTGACATTACTTCAGACTTGTATCATCAAGGGTTTGGTAAGTTGATAGCAATTGCATGTTGTTAGTTTATCATTCCTTTCCATTTCATTAATTTATTAAAGGTTTGATTACCAAAAGTGGGGTTTGACCAAGGAAAACCCCTATTCACTAACCTTAAACCATTTTCCTCCTATTGCATGTTTGTTTGTAAACCTAGGTATGTAGATTTGACAATATTTTTGATGTTTAAGATTGGTTTACAAGTCAACTAGGTGATTCAAGTCAACTCAAGTATATTTCAAGCTTGGAGAAGGTTTTTTGTCTATTTCCCACATAATTGACTTCAACAACCCGGCAAGAAGTGATTTCCAGATCTGGTGTTGCAGAGTTGTCTCCTAATTTTTTAGAAATTTGGGAGAGGAATGATTTTCCACCTATGGTGAATGAGTCCCACCTTAGGACTGAAAAATTGAATTTTGTCAGATTTTGGATCTCGACAAACAAAAACTTGTTTTTGATAGTTTTCATCAGGAGGACTAATTCGCCACCCTAGGCGAACGAGTCCCACTATAAAAAATTAGTGATTTCAGTCAGCATCCACAACACTCTATATTCATCATATTTTTCCCAGGTGCACTCTTATTTAACTCATTTCTTTATATTCTGCATATTCTCTTCATTTAGTTCATTGTTGCATTACACAATGTGTTTTCAAACATAGCTTTAATTTCACTTTTTCATTTGTTTTCATTCATTCAAATTAGTCAATTTCATTTAGTTAACTTCATTTAGGTTAGAAAACATCACACATAACATTATTTGAATGAACCCTTAGCATATTTGCTCCTATCTCTCTCCTTTTAGGTGAAAAACCCTAGAAGAGCAAGAGTTGTCCATAAGAGCCAAAAAATCAACAGTTCAATATAGTCCATGAAATAAAAAAATATAACCCATAAAATCATGTTTAGGTCATCTATCGTCTCTATAATCAAGAGACCTCTTCACACCATTCAGACTACGTGGATGACCTAAAACACTTTGTATGAGAGAAAGATGAAATCAGATGTAAGACGATGAAAAATGATTTAATGAAAATTTAATTTACTATTCATCATAGAATTAAATTACCATCATATGGATTTGGATGCTCTAGTTTACGTAGGCCAACCTCTAAATTCTCTAAATCAATCTACATATACAAGACAAAGAAAGTTAAAATTAGATGTAAGTCTACAATTAAAAATGATTTAATTCAATTTAATTTATAATTTATCATATTTAAATTGTACCGTAAGAGGTTGTGCGCCCTATACTCCAGGACCTATTTGTACATGCTCAACTACAAGATGTGTCTTATGCTATAAAAGAAAAATAATTTAACATGTATGAGCTCATACACACACACACATAGATATATATTTAATTTTAATTTAATTAAAGTTATGTGAAATGTATAATTTGTAATTGAATTTAAATATAATCAAAAATTTAAATTACCATGATATCTAGAGCCTGCTCTGCATGTCCTCCTGGAGGTGTAACTATGACTGAGTCATGGAAAAAAGTTTCACTAACAAAGTCCTACAAGATCAAATTTAAAGCATGTATAGTTGAATTAGGTTAAAATATATATATTCAAGTTTGCACATTTTGTGTAGAAACTTTTTATTAAACAACATAAAATTCAGAGGCCTCACGAGTAGCCACAATATCTAATGTTTGTCTGATTCCCATTCTCATTGTTGTATCAACCTAGACATACATATATATATAGAAATTTAACGCTTATAATATTTACAAGTGTACATGCACATTTGATCTATAGTGAATTCAAAACCCATAATTGTAACTATAGTAATGTAAGTTAAAAAATTTACAATATAAATGTACATACCCCTAATCAGCGATGCTCGACAGTGGAGGAGCGCTCGATAATCCCTCGAGTGGAATCGACGTGGAATTTGATTTAATCCCCTAATCCAACATAAATATTTAAAACATATGTTCATGATTGAATTATAAATTTAAAACTCAAGTTAAAAATTATTTCATATATAATTTGTAATGCCCCACCAAAGAACCCTAGAGGACAACACAACCAAGAACAGAGTAAGGCACAATTTTTTTTTAAAAGTAAAATAGCATGAATTGTAAATTACATCTAAACATGGCATCTAAGATATACTATGTCCTCTAAGGTTCTATGACTACATTACTTAGCATGATCTAAACATACATCATAAATTCCTAACAACTCGGGTTCCATTTTAATCCATAGTGTAAATGAATAAGCACATACATCTCCATATTATAACATCAGATACATCATCATTAGAGATCATATAATAAGAATCAAAGTGTAGATATACAATTTCCCTTACATAAGGGTACATTAGTACTTGGTGACAAGATTGCATCAAATATTCCCTTATAACAATGAGAAGAACACATCAAAATTACATTACATGATAAAACTTAGGATATATAGAAATAATACATGACATGTTCAACTACCCCTCAAACTAGTTCAAGATCTAAAATATTCTACATAGGGTACATCCTTCATGCACATGAACTATAGCTGGGATACCCAATGGAGTGAAAAGCACATTCCACCCAACCATGTGGAACCCTAAGGTCCACCCCCTATGCTAGGAGATAACAATAAGGTCCCACCACTAAATAAATCAAGAAGACAATAGCATGACATAAAGACTAATAAGACTCCAACATAAAAAGTACACGAAACATCACATAACAGTGACATTGCTTCCAGATGCATGTAAACAACAAAGGGGAAAGACAAGACAAGGGAATGCTAGGTCACAATAGAGGGGAGTGTCATTTCATGGTCCTCGCATGGATTACCCTAGCAGTCTCTCACTAGACGTCGGCCCCATAGGGTGACACATGCAAAAACAACTTTCATTTCATGAAGACAATGAAGTTGGTCTTTCCAACTAGGCCTTCTCAACCCATCCTTAGCCTAAAAAAGCACTACAAGCATGGGTGAGGCATCCAATTATCTTCATTAGAGTGAAATTTTACCCAACCCCCTATTTTATTAATTAGGTTATCACTAAGTTAAGAAACTCCCACATGGGTTATCTTAGACGCCACTTTGTGTGTTGAGCCCCATTGAGATCCACTCACCCTATTAATAACTAGAAGACCCAACACATCAAACAAGGTAAATCCATCTTGAAAAAAATGCAAAACCACATGAACATACACATAGGGTGAGGCATGAACCATTCCACACACAAAACCAACCATAATAGTGAATAAACAGTGCATGGCTACAAACCATCGTGTACCCAAATCAAGACATAATCAACCATTTCAAAATAAATAATCATAAAACTCCATCATGCAGAAATACACCCCCTAGCCTTTGGAAGTCTAACTAACCATTTTGCACAAGAATCTCCCCATTTAGAAATAATACTTTAAAAAATCTCCATTTCCAAGATTATCACCATACATGAACCCTTGATACAAGCACATAAAGAGTCTACATAACTCTAATACATAGTAAGATAGGAAATACATCATTTTAAAAAGTTCATTTAATTCATTTATTTAAACTAATTTCCATAGTTATCTAAATGCACATTTATACAATAAATGATTCCTCTAATTCACCTAAAAGGAGAGAGCTAGGCCAAAATGAATAATTTCCCCACTCAAAACTAATGCAAGTATGAATGAAATATGCCTAAATGCAATGTTGTAAATGCAATAAACTGATAAAAGTTGTTGATTATTAATGCAAAACTAAAGAATGCAAGATGTTTGAATACACATTGTGATATGCAGAATGATAGATTAAATGCAATCAAGAACAAGATAAAGATGCTAAACATAAATAGTGCACCTGGAAACTGATGAAGGAAAGAATGAAGACTATAAATGTTTCTGAAATTCTGGAAAATCTAAATTTTTGGCCAACTGGGACAATTACACCAAGCTAGGCGACTTAGTCCCAGATCAGGGAAATTGCTTTGGAACCTATTTCAGCCAAATGGGCATCTAAATCTACAAGAATTTCTGAAAAACATGTGTAGTGTGACTAAATCGCCACTATTAGTGACTTAGTCCATTTTGGCATTTCTAAAAATCTGGAAGTGGAAATAAAAGCCTTAGTCTACACTTTGTTTCTTGATGGAAACCTGGATCCAAATATTTGGAAATACCTACAAAAAACTATATAATTAATTTTCTAATTAGAGATTTTCCTTGGTCAAACCCCTTGTTGGTATTTAAACCTTGAAATAGATAATGAAATCTACAAAAAACCCTAGCCTTAAGTGTGTCTAAGACTACAAAGTTTGAAATAAGATGCAACCCTATTCTAACATGCAAGAATATGATGCATAAATGAAACTAGAATGATGAAAGACTCATTTCGAGAGACCCTAAATCACATTAGAAATGAATCTTAATAACATTCAAAACTTCTTTAGGCTGAAAATAGAGAGAAAATGGGAGATGAAATCACTATGAAAACAAGTCCTTAGGATTGATTTAATTGCTACTCACATCTCCTCAACCTAGATTTCTCCATGATTCTCCATAGGCATCCATAATCAACCCTTGACAATGCAATATCTTGGATGAAAAGTGAACTTGAAGACCTGGAAAAACCCTCACTTGCTGCCCTAAAGCTTCAACTTTTTTATAGAGAGACTAATAAATCTTCTTATGGAAGATATTCAATACTTGACTCTTGAATTTGTTTGTTGAAAAATGACTTAATGTTGTAAAAATGGCCTAAAAACATATATTTATAGGCATCAATACCTAAGTATTCATTATTTTGACATCACAGGTTGACATCCATTAGAAATTTGAATTAAGTCAGTGATTTTCCTGCTCAAAATTGAAAAATCCCCCAAAAGGGACTAAGTCGCCACCTTGGGTGACTTAGGCCCACCAAAGCTTTTTGAGGTGGGTTTTCTAGAATTTGAATTATTTGAATGTTGTTTGTTAGGATTTGTGTGTTTTGTGAATGGAATAGGCCTTAAATTCCAAACTAATGAGTCTTAGTGGCCTATAAATGCTATTTTAAAGGGTGATTAATGCAAGGGTGTCAAAAATATGACCAAATTAATCATAAAATTATCTCTTTCTTCAAGAGTATACAACTTTTGGTGACACATTTAGCCCCCACTTTAGCGTCCATATGAATTTACATGAATATGAAAGCTAAAGGACTCTAAATAGTACACTTTACTTCATAGAAGGATACTCATTCAAAAGATGGGAGAATGAAGCCCCCGGTGTAGTTATCTACAAAATCGCAACATTAGGAACTGCATCCTGCAACATGAATTTGTTAGTTGTCCAAAATTCTTCATATTCCACTTCTAGAAATCAAATTCTAGGGTATTTGTATGCCCCCCATTGATTTTTCTTTCTTTATAGAGGTGGAATCAAGGTAGAAAACTAGCCTCATCGAATAAGGGAAATCATATTGTAGAACATATTGAAGTACCATGCCACATAATGATAGAAAATTGATGATGTTGGGTGTGGAATCATGATTCCAACACATCAAACAGTGTCGAAAACAAAGCTCACTAGCACCAATTATGTTGGTTTGAATAAAAAGTACTTTAGTAACCCTTAAGATAGTAAAAACCATAATTTCATACATAAGAGTGAAAAGAGTTAAAAGAGTTAAAAGTGAAGTAATTTGTCACTTACTTTGTCATTTTACCGTCTTATAGCTTGAGATTGACGAGAGAATAGTAAAATATGTCAAACAGACAGGGCTACACACCTGCAATACTAGATGTGCTACAAGACCAGGTGGCACGTGACAAGCATCATCATGAGGTGAGTCAATTCTGCTACCTTCACTTTGTGATTATGCTATTATTTAATGATTTATATTCATTTCTAGGTTAATTTAGGATCTTGGAAATTTTTTGCAAAGTGTCCCCTTGTTTTGTGAAGTGTCTCATTTGTTTGCAAAGTGTCCCTTTTGTTCGCAAAGTCTCCCACTTTTTTGCAAAGTGTCCCACTTCTTCGTGAAGTGTCCCAAAATGGTTCTAAAGTGTCTAGGGCCTTTACAAAAGAACACTAGATGAACTTTAGTACACTTGCATGATGAATAAAGTAAAAATTAAAGATATTAGATGGGTTATAGAGCATAATTTTGTGTTCTTGATAGGTACCCACTGATTCACATCAGTGTCTGGGGGGTAGGTATTTGATTTTTCTAAGAGATTTAGCCCCTACACTTACAATAGAGCACCTATAGGCTGTTGTTATTTACTAGGTGTACCTCATGCCCCCATGAGGTACCATGATGTTATGTTGATGGCTCTATGCAAGTGCTCGGATGCAGACACGTGTACATTCCACCTTTTGACTGGTGAGATGACGATTACTCTGGAGGGCGTACACTGCATTCTTTGAGTTCTTATTTGGGGGGAGTTGGTACGCTTCCAGAGAGATCACACCTTGTACAAGAAAAAGGTTGATATGTAGTATTGTCTAGATGAGCTAGTGCATGATGAGTGAGTGAGAGGAAAAATGGATCTAGCGATGTTGTTGTACATTCATGAGCACCAGTTGTGAGATAGATCATGATGCATATAATGGAATTAGTACTCGTCCTAGATGGGTGGGAAGTGCACCTTGAGGGAGGATTAGTTCACCTGGTATGTGGGCTGGCGGAGCATAGGACAGTGTACACCTAAGGGTGTTGTATCCTAGCACATTTATATTATGATCAAGTGGTCAGTTTGTCTTTCGGGAGGTAGACAACATGGTACACTAGACACTTCTACAGGTGTGGTGCCTTGAGCATATCACATGTACCAAACCTGTTGGCTTCCTATGTGCTACAATAGTTAGGTATCCTTAGGCCTTTGGCTATCCTCTATGATGATTATGGCAATATGGGGATTTACACTTTTAGAGAGTGAGATTTCACTAACTAGAAGAGGATGACATCTTGTGGAGACCTTATCAGCTGAAACTGTAGTGGCAAGATCACATGAGGCAATTGAGGAGACTACAATTAGACAAATTTTTGGTTAGTCGTCATGATCATGTAGTACATCCCTTCTACTATGATCAATTC
The DNA here is from genome assembly GCA_007258455.2 of Sequoia sempervirens. NCBI lineage: Eukaryota > Viridiplantae > Streptophyta > Pinopsida > Cupressales > Cupressaceae > Sequoia > Sequoia sempervirens. Next base: position 141,558,836 of record VDFB02193867.1, on the reverse strand, counting down.
ATGCGAAAATTTGGATAGATTCAAAGGCCACCCAGGGCATGATCCTTTCTCAAGATATTAGTGTGGAGTGCCTGGAGACTAGGTGATATAGAGCAGCTCACTCTAGACCATGTTGTCGAGAGTGACTCTGATTTCTTAGATCATCATCAGACTCTAGTATTCGATGCAGATGATGTTAGCGCCACATGGGATTATGAGGAGTGGTGGACAGTATCACAACCAACTCCTATATATATGAGAGATGAGCCTATATGTGATGCAGGAGCATTTCCAAATGAGGGAGATGATAGAGACAATAGGGTTGAGGAGACATGATACAAAGCTACAGACATATTTATTGATGTCATTGATGAGGATGCAAATCCTAACTATGATGTCCAAGAGGGAGAGGAGGAGGAGCCACCCGTAAGTGAGAGTGATGAGGCAATAGTTGAGGATCGGCATGAGTGGGGAGAACCCTCTCCTATTTATATGACTAGATCACGAGTAGCAACTATAGCAGGCATCAATACCCACAGTCGTGGAGAGGCTAGCACATCTTCCATGCCCCCTACACAGGATGAAGTTGATATTTCTCAGTCTACCATACATATAGGTGATGATATTTCATTGTATGCATGCACTTTAGTGATTATGCTCTTTATATATATATATATATCATGATGTGTACTGACTATGTATTGTTTCTACCTTGTAGGAGCTCTGAGAGATTGGTAGGATCTCTACTGTCAATCAACTGTAGAGATAGTGCCAACATCCATTGACGATGAGGAGATGGACTCATATTATGTTCCCCCATCTATTGTAGAGCAGGATCCAGAGTCACTCAGGCCATTCGCGAGATTACGGGAAGTACATGAGAGTCTGAGGAGATAAGTCCGTCGAGCCGAGACTATAACAGAAGCATAGTCATCCCAGATCCCCATAGAGGTTGAGAGACTAGAGGCAAAGGTAGCATGGCTACAAGCAGAGAGAGATTAGATAGCAGGGGAGTAGCAAGTGGCCCTTGGATGGATACAAGTTTTATAGTTTTCACTCAAATTCGGCGGATTGCAGTCATAATCTCATATGACCATCTCTTGATGTCCTGCAACCAAATCACGAGTACTAGATCCTGAGTTATTGGGTACCCATAGACCTTAGTGACATTGTATATTTTAATGACATGTACATAACTTATATATATATATATATATATATATATATATATATATATATGTGAGTATTTGATGTCGTATTACTTTTCTTGATGTGTTTAAGGTTAAATGGAAATGTGATTAATTAAATAACCTTTATAAGATTACTTAATTGACAAAGCTTACATCTGATCTAATTAAAAATTATTATAGTTTCTTTTAGATATGACATGATGATTAAGTAATGCTAAATTAAATGTTCTAATGATCCAGCTTATCATAACAAACAAGATGAATTTGAATAGTATGAAACCTAAAGTAATTATAAAAATAAATTAAATAATCACTTTATTGCTCAAGACATACACATAATTTTTTGTCAAGAATGAAGCAATGCGAAAGAATTTAGGATATGACCCAATAGCTTTAACTACACTACTTTATATTTCATACTATTTAAAGGGATTAGACATAATACTGGCATAGATGTGTGGCATTGATAGGCTCCTTAAGAGGTGTTCCATTAAGCTCTATTAAGACATATGCACCAGACCCAAAGTTTTTGTTGACTATGTAAGGTCCTAACAAATTAGGACTAGGGTATGTGCAAGATCATGATTGGCCGAAAAAAGGAAATATGATGGGTATATGGCTTACGACTTTGTTTTTACCCAAAATTGATGAAACAAAAAGGGTTTTCAAAGGAGATTCTTAGTTTTCCAACAATTTAGATTATGCTTAAATACTTTGAATTTAATAAATAATTATAATTCATTTTCTATTTGAATTATGACTAAAGCCTTGATTGATAGGCTGATTAATCCAAAACATACTTCACATACTATATGATTTAAAAAAAAAATGAATTTCATGAAGTTTTGACCAAGTTAAGGTGGTCAAACATACAAGTTTTTATATTTTTTAAAATTTGTAATAAAAAATTCATAATTAATTATTTACTTCAAAAAAATTACAAAAAAATACACATCACATCAGGACATGATTCTTCTACTTATATCTAAAATATTATAAAAAAATGTTATCATTTTATTGTGGTTAGGGTGGTGAGACATAAACCTACTTATTTTTTCCCTAAAATTTAAGTATACTACATTGAAATTTCAATTTTCACCAAATAGATTTTTTATTTTAAAATAAACCTAGTAGTTTAGAGACTACATTCAATTTGCTACAAATTCTATTCTTACATATTTTTGAAATAATATAGATAACTTATTCAAATTTTTACATCAAGTTGCCTAACTCTAATTTTTCTAAATTTTTTGCCACTTAAGGGCCTATTTTTTCCATGATAATCTTGCACATACCCACTAAATTTTCCTCTTTCATTTGGGTTGGTAGTGATGTTGCGCTGATTTTTGGATAGGACTAAATCCCCTTTGTTGAATGTGTGAGGGATGGCATTGAGATTGTAATATCGGTGCTTCCTTTTGTAATAAGCTTGAATATGTTCAAGAGCATTAATGTGCTATTCATCGAGCATTTCAAGCTAGTGTGGTCTTTGTGCCTTATAAGTGTCATTATCAACAAGACCTTGAAGATCAATTTGTAATGTTCAGATTTATAACTCCAAGAGAATGATTGTCTTGGTACCATAAACAAGGTTGCAAGGTGTGGTCCCTGTGGAAGATCGCACACTTGTGTGATAAGCCCAAAGCACATAGTGTAATTTTGTGTGCCAATCCCTATGATGTTTATTAATAGTTTTCTTCAAAATTTGTTTAAGGACATTATTAGTTGATTCATCTTGACCATTAGATTGTGGGTAGTAATGTTTCAAAAAATGATGTTGGATATTAAAGGTCTCCAAGAATTTCTTCACATCATTATTCTTAAATGGTGTACCATTATCAAAGACTAATGCGAAAGGGAGTCCAAAGCAAGCAATAATTTTCTATAGGATGAAATGAAATATTACCTCAGAGTTGTTGTAGATCAAAGAGGAATGGCCTCTACCTATTTTGTGAAGTAATCAATTGTAGTGATGATAAACGTATGTCTAGCAGAAGATGGTGGTGATATTTTTCCAATTATATCCAGGCCCCATATGGAGAATGACCAAATAGGGATTTTTGCACGGAGCTCAGAAGCAAGAGCATGAAGTAAATAGCTATGTTCTTAACATTTGTGACATTACTTAACATACACATAACAATATTTTTCTATATTTTTCTAGTAGTAGCTCATACGAAGGATTTTTTGCAGTAAGGTCTTCCCTTCAAAATGACCTTCATAGGTGCCTCAATGAGCTTGTTCAAATTCCATATTGATTTCAGAATCCTTAAGACATCTGATTAAAATTCCATGAAAGGATTGTGGGTGATCCCATAATAGTGGTTTACAATTTTTGGCCAAACTGGACACTGAAATTATTATTTTTAACTGAATCTTCACATTCGAGCACCTATAGCGGCTAAACTGTGAGGAATTTGAAGATGGTGCGAACTAGAGTCTCATCAAATTTTGTTTGTAGATTCTAAAAATATTTTTTTCAAAATTTTTGGAATCAAATTACACTTCTTTTTCCATCTCCCACGAAAATTGATTTTTTTTCAAAACAACATTTTTAAAAGTGGACGACAACATATAACACATAACATTTTTTCCATGAAGGATAAAAATTCTAATTCTTTCAAATTTAGATTTGTAACTCTGATATATAGTGCTTCCACTTGGTTAGATAGTTTTTATTGAATATTTTTTCCTTAATCAAGTTTCAAAGTCAAACGATTTACAAGCCAATGACCATAGTAACTTTTTGTATATGTCAAAATTTTATTTTATTTTTTGTTGATCAAGGACTTCAATATCTTAGTGCACTCATATTTTTCAAAAAAAATTTTTGATAATCTTCTATTTTTCCACATGTGAAGAACAAATAAATTTATTTTGATGAAAACCTATGTTTAATAAAACTTAAAAACAAATACATAACAAAACCAAAAAATATTAAAATTATATTCATTGGATAGCTTGTTCTGAGGAATACCATAATCATTTGAAATAAATTTTAAATGAATTCATTTGATCCCCCAAAACTAAATCAAAAGTGATTTTTTATCAGCATTTTGATAGGTGTAAAGGAGACATTTATAGGTATGGTTTAAAACTAGCGAGGTTCTATCCAAGGGGGTTTGATCTAAGGTGATTTGATCAAACCCTCTTCAATTGGAATCCTTAAAATGGAACTTTTTAAGGCTTAAATCATTATATTTTCTAAAAATATGTGATTTCAACTAAAATTCCTTCCTCTCAGGAATTGTAAACCACTATTATGACAGCACCCTTGTCTATATAACACATTGAAAAGGATGATGTACTTAGTTGCTAACTATTTTAAACAAGCTCAGGTGTTATTTGTTGTAGGATCGGGAATGGTACCATATTTTAAATAATTATATATGGCATCATACCATTCACTCGAGTCATCCTTGATTTTTTTAACACATCTATAGTGTTATCATTGATTGAGAGTTTCATGATTGGATGAACAGTGAATGTGACATCCTTGGAAGGATCTTGGGGTGATATAAGAGAAGCAACACTCGCCATTGTGTCCGCGTGTCGATTATCTTTCCATGGGATGTTATCAATGGTAAATGATTCAAATTGTTCCAATAGGGTCATTGTGAGATCCTCATATTTCAATAATTTATCATGTTTAGCTTGATAGAATCCATTTTTTTGTTTGATCACTAATTGTGAATCGCCAAAGGGTATGTGCAGGATCATCATGGAAAAAATAGACCCTTAAGTGGCAAAAAATTCAAAAAAAACAGAGTTAGGCAACTTGACGTAAAAATTCTAATAAGTTATCTATATTATTTTAAAAATATGTAAGAATAGAATCTGTAGAAAATTGAATGTAGTTTCTAAACTACTAGGTTTATTTTTTTAAACAAAATCTATTTGGTGAAATTTTGAAATTTCAATCTGAGAAACTTAAATTTCGGGAAAAATAAGAAGTAGGTGTTTATTTGACCACCTAACCACAATAAAATGATAATATTTTTTATATTATTTTAGATATAAGTAGAGGACTCATGGACCAATGAGATGCATATTTTGGTAATTTTTTTTCAAGTAAATAATTAATTATGAATTTTTATTACAAATTTTAAAAAATATAAAAAATCATATGTCTAACCACCTTAACTTGGTCAAAACTTCATGAAATTCAATTTTTTTTAATAATATAGTATGTGAAGTATAGAATGTGACACATGTTTTGGATTCAAAAATGTGATACCGTTTGAAAGCTATAGATGTTTTTCAATCAACCTATCAATTAGGACTTTAGTCATAATTAAAATAGAAAATGAACAAATTACTTATTAAATTCAAAATAAAACATATAATTTATATTGGTGGAAAGCTAAGAATCTCCTTTAAAACCCTTTTTCGCTTCATCAATTTTGGGTTAAAAAAATTCATCACCACATACTACACATACCCATCATATACACTTTTGGCCCATCATGATCCTGCAAATACCCCAAAGATCTTAATATCTTTGACATCCATGATTAAAGTAAAGTCGCTCAACAATTAATGCCTCATATTTAGTTGGTTATTCATACACAAAAAATTAATCAATACGACAAGGAATAGGCTATCCTATGGGTGGAATTAATATAACCGCAACACCAAGCCTATTCTAACTTGGATCCATCAAAGTATAATTCCCATGTAGGAACTTCTATTGTTAGCACACTATCATTGAGAAAAGATTTATTGCTAGGTAGTGCTAAAGGAGGAGCATCAACAAAGTGGTCAATCAAGGCTTGACCCTTGATTGTTTTTTCTGAAATAAACTTAAGGTCAAACTTAGTCAATGACATTACCAATTTAGCTAGATGTCTTGATAAGTTTTTTTATTACAAATATGTTTGAGAATATCAAATTTTGTGATGACTTGTATTTACGTATTTAGTAAATAATGTCACAACTTACTAGTAGTGAGTATAAGAGACAAACATTATTTTTCAATTGGTGCATATCATCATTCATAATCAATTAAGGTTCAACTAGTGTAATAAACAGGATGTTCTTTTCCATTGTCATCTTTCTTATTCAACAATGTTGCAAGAGCATGGGCAGATGTGGCTATATGAAGGATGGACAATTTTTTTGGCATAGCAGGTTGTAAAACGGGTGAAGTTGCAAGGTATTACTTCAAACTCTTAAAGGCCTATTTAAAATCCTCATTCCAATCAAAATGCACATCCTTTTTGAAAAGATGTGTGAAAGGTAACATTCGATCGGCTAAGGAAGCAACAAAATTATGAATGACTTTAATTCTTCCTTGTAATGTGTGTAGTTGTGAAATATTTCTAGAAGGTGGCATCTTAATGATAGCATCAGTTTTCTTTGTGTCAACCTCAATGCCTCTATGAGATATGATAAACCCTAAAAATTTTCCACTATCTACTCCAAAGACACATTTTTTTGGATTTAATCACATGTTATATTTACGCATCCGTTCAAACATTTTTTGAAGGACATTCACATTGTCTTGTCTTCTTAACGATTTGGCTAGGATGTCATCAACATAATATTCCAAGATTTTATGTATGTAATCATGAAATATCAATTTCATTGCTTGTTGATAAGTTGCACCTACATTCTTTAATCCAAAAGGCATCATAACCCAACAAAATGTTCCCCAAGTAGTTATAAATGTTGTTTTATAGTGATCTTGTGGGTCGATGAAGATTTGATTATAAAAAGAAAATCCATCCATGAATGAAAACAAAGCATGTCCTGCAGTTGAATCCACTATCATGTCAATATTAGGAAGGGTAAAATTGTCTTTTAAAGAGGCTTTATTTAAGTCATGAAAATTCATACACATCCTAATACGATTATCAAGTTTAGCAACTATGAAAATGTTTGAGATCCAAGGAGAATAATCAATAGGTCTAATGAAACTTGCATCAAGGAGTTTTTCAACATCTCCTTTAACAAGAAAGGCTAATTTAGGATTCATTTTTCATATCTTTTATCGAATAGGCTTAGCATTTTCAGTAAGGACAATGTTGTGTGTTACTATCTTCAAATCTATTCCTGGCATATCTTAATATTTCCAAGAAATTTTTTTGGGAAAGTCATGAAGCAAGGTCACAGTATCCTCTTGTTCTTCATCATAAAGGCACTTTCCATATCTCAATGAATTTGTCTTTATCATCTATCTCCATTGGTATATCAATTGTATCCCCTAAGGGGAGTGCATTTGACTTAGTATTTATTTAAGATCATATGGTTACATGTGTGTGTCTTTCTCATTGATATTTGTATATTTTTGCTTGGTAAGTATAATCATAGAATAGGTAAATTTTCTCTTGGAAGAAGATTTCTTATCAAAAGCACCTAACATTTGTTTGAAAGCTTCATCATTTTCAAACTATTCCCATGATGGTGGTAAATCCATATCAAGGAATTCAGGATGCTTTAGTGTGAGATTGATTCTTGGTTTACATGTGATGGTGTTGATGTTTAGCAATGGTCATTGAGTTGCTTTTGTTATCTTAGAAAAAGAATATCCCAAACCAGTCTTTGTCTCTTGTGTATTAGGTTCTATAGGTACTCGAATGCCTTGTTCGTTCTTTCCACATCCTTTACCATTGTATCCCAACTATTTAACAAGCTCATAGCCTTTCCTAGAAAGTATTTCCATTTCCTTTGGGTTAGGTGGATGTTGATAACCTATCTCATCAATTTTTTTTGTGTAATTTGTATTTTCTTCCAAAGTAGATGAGGTAGATGCTTGGGAAGATTCTTTTGAATTATGAGTGGACATAATCATGGGTTGTTCTTGATTTTCATCCTATTTTCATGTGATTATTTATTCACCCTTAAATGAAGGTGTGAATTCTAATGATCCCCAACCATCACCTAACAATTTAGACATGGGTTCTTCTTGTTTGTTGCTCTCAAGAGATTCAATGTGAGATGTTGGAATTAATGTGTTTAGAGGACTTATTGTTCCTTTTTCAAGTTGTAAACAACTTTTAGGCTCAAGGTCTATTTCAATTTAATAAACTTTCTTGTTATAGACACATTTCATTATTCAATTAAGGGTTGAAGGCATTGCATGCATCTCATGAATCCATGGTCTTCCCAAAAGAAGATTGTACGAAAGATCATAGGGCATGACATGAAATGGAGTTCGCAAAGTATACATTCTGACTGTAATAGGTAAAGTAATTACACTGAGTGGTTACTTTGTGATATTTTCAAATCCTCTAATAGATAAGGAATCAGGTTTGATTTGTGATTTATCCACATGTAATCTATCTGGGAGCTTTACACTACACATATTAAGGGAAAATCCATTGTCAACAAGGGTCCTTTTGATTCCTATTCTATTGAATTGATCAATTATCATAAAGGCCTCATTTTTTTTCCTTAATTATAATAGAGGGAGCTTGTGTTGATGGAAGTTAATTTCACTATTAATGGTATTCATTCCTTGTATGAGAGCTACCACATCATTTGTGTTTGTACCAAGAGAAACCACTATTTGTTGCAATGTTGCTTGGATGTTCATAGAGTGATAGTTTGGTGAATTCTGAAGAAGTTCCCAAAGGGATATTTTTGTAGGAGTATTCTTAAGTTGTTCAATGAGAACATACTCCCTAAGGTTTTAATTTAGGTGAGGATCACTAGGAAATATGGGATTGGGTAAAGGTAAGGGTGTTGGGTTGGATCGTTGTGGTTGTGGATTATTTCTTATGTAATGTGTGTGAGCAACAACATCATGCTTAGGTGGGTAAAGGGTAAACTCAGGTTTAGGTGGAGGTTGAGGTTTATGTGAAGGTGGATAAAGAATGAGTTGGGGTTTAATTACATTGAAATCTTTTGTTTTAGGTTTCTCACAACAAACCTTAGTGGATGGATTTTGTGAGATGAAGTCCTGAACGGCTTCATCTAACATCTCAAAGTCATCACTACTAAAAGGTTTTGGAGATAAGTTATTGTTGGTTGGTTTGGGTTTTTCATCACAATCCTTAGAGGATGAAGTTTGTGAGAGGAATCCCTGTAGAGATTCATCTAACTTATCCAAGTCATCACTAGTAAAAGGTTTGGATGATATAGTTTTTCTAAAGTGAAGCATAGTTTTTTTTGTTTTTTTTGATGTTTTAAGGATTTTGTTTGCATTTTCTAATGAATGTGATCTAAATGAACTGGGAACTAATGCTAAAAATGAACATTGTAAAAATCTAATGGTATCCATAATTTCCATTAAAGTAAATGATACTAATGCTAATGATTTGAATGTAACAAAAGATTATTGAACTAAAATAGAAAAATAACTAGAATAAACAACTTAAGAAACTATAAATTGAATGTTGAAAACAAAGATGCAGAATGTGTATTGGGACTAAGTCACCCAGGGTGGTGAATTAGTCCTAGTAAGGGTATTTTTTAAGTTTTCCTAAAAAAAATTATGGATGCTTATGTGTTTTGTACTGTATACTACAAATCTAAAGTATAGATGCAAAATTCCACTATTGGTTAAGGAAATAAGGTGCAATAATGCAAGCTTAAATGAGCTTTTCACTAATGCAAATTTGAGAACCCTAGAATGAAAAACCTAATCTAATGTTGATGCAAGCTATTCATAGGATGTAAATATACTTGAAATCAGAAGTAAAATGTTCTAAAGTTAGGTTCACCAATATGTGGACACCAATTTTGGCACCACAAGGTTCTCTAACACTTCTAGGGTTTTTCACTTAAAAGGAGAGAGGTAGGCCAAAATGGACAATGTCCCCACTCAAAACTAATGCAAGTATGAATGAAATATGCCTAAATACAATAAAATAATAAAATATGTTGATTATTAATGCAAAAATAAAGAAATGTAAGACGTTTAAAAACACATTGTGATATGCAGAATGATAGATTAAATGCAATAAAGACCAAGATAAAGATTCTAAATAGAAATAGTGCACCTAGAAACTGATGAAGCATAGAATGAAGACTATAAATATCTCTAAAATTTTGGAAAATCTGATTTTCTGGCCAACTGGGACACTTACACCAAGTTGGGCGACTTAGTCTCAGATCAGGGAAACTACTCTGGAACCCATTTCAGCTAAATGGGTATCTAAATCTACAATATTTTTTGACAAACATGTGCAATGGGACTAAGTCACCACTGCTGGTGAGTTAGTCTACTTTGTCTTTTCTAAAAATCTAAAAGTGGAAACGAAAGCCCTTAGTCTGCAATTTGTTTTCTGATAGAAACTTGGATCCAAATTAATCTTCAAAACTACCTGCAAAACATAATATAATTTGGTTTCTAATGGGGGCTTTTCCTTGGTCAAACCCCTAGTTGGTATTTAAACCTTGAAAGAAATAATGAAATCAGTATAAAACCCTAGTCTTAAGTGTGTCTAAGACTAGGAAGTTTGAAATAAGATGCAACCCTATTCTAACATGCAAGAATAAGATGCATAAATGAAACTAGAATGATGCAAGACTCATTACAAGAGACCCTAAATCACATTAGAAATGAATCTTAATAACACGCAAACCTTCTTTAGGATAAAAGTAGAGAGAAAATGGAAGATGGAATCACTTTGAAAACAAGTCCTTAGGATTGATTTGATGGTTACTTGAATCTCCTCAACCTAGATTTCTCCATGATTCTTCATAGGAATCCATAATCAACCCTTGAAAATGCAATATCTTGGATGAAAATTGAGCTTGAAGACCTACAAAAACCCTAGACTACTGCCTTAAAGCTTCAATTTTGTTGTAGATAGACTAATAAATGTTCTTGTGGAAGATATTCAACACTTGACTCTTGAATTTGTTGTTGAAAAATGACTTAATGTTGTGAAGAATGACCTAAAAACATATATTTATAGGCATCAATACCTAATTATTCATTATTTTGACATCACAGGTTGACATCCATTGGAAATTTGAATTAAGTCAATGATTTTCCCACTCAAAATTGAAAAATCCCCCAAAAGGGACTAAGTCACTACCCTAGGCGACTTAGTCCCACCAGGGGTTTTTGAGGTGGGTTTTCTAGAATTTGAATGTTGTTTGTTAGGATTTGTATGATTTGTGAGTGGAATAGGCCTTAAAGTCCAAAATAATGAGTCTCAGGGGCCTAAAAATACTGTTTTAAAGGGTGATTAATGCAAGGTTGTCTAAAATAGGACCAAATTAAGTGCAAAATTTCCTCTTTCTTCAAGAATATACAATTTTTGGTGACACAATATATATATATATTTTTTCAAAATGCAATTCATAACTTTCATATAGATCGAAACTCTCAATAATCGAATTTTCTCATAATACAATATAATCATCAATTAAATACAAAGAGTTGCTATAAAAATTTCTTACCCTATCGAATCTAATGCAACCAATTTTATTAAGTATTACTTATTTCATGGAGTAGCAAATATAACACACAAATGAACTATCATCTTAAAATAAAATTTGCAGAAATAATTCCATAAATTTTTGGTTCGACTACCATACCAAGCAAAACATAAAGTCTAAAAAATAGAGATACATGGAGGCACACTATCAAATGGTCTAAAATATTTAGTTTTCTCTAACCAAGCATAATGGAGACATACATATTATAAAGCATAATTCCTGACCAACGATACTCAACACCACACACAAGTGATTGCTTTGATCAATAAATTTAAAAATAAAATGCATAGTAGGCTAGAAGTAAATGTAGAGGGTGATACCATAAGTAGCAATGCTAATCTAAATGTTCCAATGTTGATAATTGGCTTGGCATAAATATATCCAACATGCAAACAAAAATTGTATCATAAGCAACAAGCGACTTTACTAAAAGGGTCAACTATTTCAAAAGATAAGGCTTCAATGTGGAGCTCAAGAATTCATGATTTAATAGAGATTTAAATGCCAAGCAATAAAGTACCAAACATGGTGCAAGGAGAATGATGATTGAGGGCTGCACTTAAGTCAGTTTGTTAAAAATGCTTAGAAACTTTCAAGCAATAGTAATTTGGTATGTGTAAAGCCAATTCCCTCAGCCTTTCCATATGACTATGCAAGGAGGGGAAAAGCATGTGAATTGTTTAAGAGGTACGATCCTTTAAAATAATGGAAAAATTAGGGAAAATTTTATTGGTAATGCAAACTGAAACAATCGAAAGAATAAGCATATGCTAAATTAGTTACGAAAAAATGTAAATAGAAGGCATAAGAAAATGATAAGAATGGATTTAGAATAATGGAAATCACATTTTCAAGCTACAATAACAAGCAAGAATTCATCTACATTAAAATGAAAACAATTTTTAGGTAAAAAATTATACAAACCAACCTGGAATCCAACACTATATAAATGGAAGAATGGTGTCGAGATCAACTATTACATTTGCAACAATCCACTTCAAAGCAATTCAATATTGATCCATTTTCTCAACTCAATATTTTCTTTTCAAAAACAATTTATAAAATAAATGCAACCTATTCTACCGAAGAGTTTCTTTAGACAAAGTTCTTCTTTGTTCCCAAAACTAAAAATCAAAGATGAAAAAACCACCAAAATGATAATTATTAACCAAGGAAAGCCTTTAAAAAAAAAAACAAAAACCAGATAAAAATCTTGTAAAAACAAGTTTCCAATGAAAACTAGTTTGAAGTCACACATGTGCTTCAAAATTAATTTCTCTATCTTTTTAATTATTTTAACTGATTATCCATTATCTCATGCCATTTAATATTTTAATTTGTATTATATTATTTTCCACCTTTTAATTTATTTAAACTCCAAATTAAAAATTAATATATTATATTAAATTATGAAAATACTCTATAACACAATAATTTAATTCAATAATATAATTAACCAACACAACATATATAACTATTTATCAACATAATTTATTTAATTCAAAGAAATTAATCAAACAATCTTATCGAGCCAATTTAATTTAACAACTAAATAGCCATATAAATCACCAAGCATATCAAGGATAGAATGAGAGCACTAACCATGAATGCACACAAGACTGACGGGTGAACAACTGGATACTCATCCTCATCGCGGATTATGGCAAGGGTGGGGGGGCCTTTCGTTATCTCCATTCTCAACAACTTTTCATTGGTTTTAAGGCAAGGTCAAACCTGACAATTTAGGTGGAGTTTATTCTTGTTACCCACAACCTACATCAAACAAAATGGTTGAACAACAACATATAACGTGTAAAATGTACCAATTGATCCTATACACTTGATCCCGATTTTACTAACTCCATTCTCTTAATTAAATAAACCAATTTTATTTAAGTAGCTTCTATAGTCTCTCTTTAATTAAATAATTCATTTTTATTTAATTAAATCTCTAAAGTCATTCTATTAAATTAAATAAACTAATCCTTATTTGATTTAATCTAACACCATCTTCTTTAATTAAATATATCAAATCTTTATTTAATTAAGTCTAAATCCATCATTCCTCTCATTTTGATTTAAATTAATCCAAAAATCTAAGTCAAAATGGTCAAATCAGCTAATCTCCCTCTCAACTAATCAAATCTTGATTAATGCTAATCTCAATCCATCAAATCCTCTAGCTTTTGCAACTTGCTCATGAAAATCATTTTAATTGATTTATTAAATCTCCTTTTTCATTCAAAAAGGCATCAAAGGATGGAATATTCCTCAAATTTGAAATCCCCCCCAAAAGTATTTGTCCATCCAATAAGGCATTAAAGGCCTCTTACATGTCCTATTCTTGAGCCAGGTGATATTAACTCCATCTTTCATATCATCTTTCAAGCCATCTTTTGAATTTTAAATTTCCCCCTCTTTGGACATTGCCCAAAATGTGCTCCATCTCTCTTCAATAGCATGTTGACAAGTGGCACTTTATCATTGGTTTATCTTTAGTCCCACTTTCATCCTATTCTTCAATCCTCTATCCTTCTTTGTTATAAATAGAGGCCTCCTCTATTGCATTTGATCATCCACAATTCATGTAAGATCACTATGCTCATTTGGATCCACAATCTTAGGCATTTTCATCCATTTTCATCCACATTTCATCTTTCATAGCTAGGTTATGAAGGATTTTCATCAAAGATCATCAAAGCTTGCAAGGAATTGGGAAAGGGCTATTTTCCACATCAAAATAGCACCAATTCCCCCATGGGATTGAGGGTTTGAGTGTTTTGAATAAGATCATTTAGCTTTTATTTGATATTCTCTCTTTTTTTCTTGTTCATTTCATTTCAAATGAATCTTATGGGGAATGTTGTTTCTATCTTGAATATTAGACTAATAATGTGTTTTTTCTTTATGTCTGTGCATGTCTAGGATCACCATTCACATTGTGGCACTAGAAGGAGGGCGAATCTGGAGTTTTTAACACATTTTTTTTTAATTCCATGGTTTTTTTGTTAACTTTTGTGCCTACAGGAAATTTCATCGCTATCATTCGAGTGGCACCATATAGTGATGCTACCAGTCCAACAGTGCCATACAGTGATGCTGCAAACTCCAAACTCCACTGCTATAGTCTTCCTGCCTAGAAATTCAAATTTCTAAACTCTAACGCTGGGCCATTTCTCTACCATTGGATTCCCAAATTTCATACAACACTGCTTGCCAAAATAGTGCCGCAATTGCACTCTATGGTCCTACTGTAGAGCACCCTTGTCAGTCCTAGTAGCGCCATATGGTGTCATTGACCTCTTCAAACTATGCCGCATATGCAGACTATGTCGTTGGAGTTGGGTAAAATGCATTAATCAATTCAATTTTAACATGTGTCTTTTTATTCTAGTTTCTTTTGACTACGAACTAGTTTTTTGGCCTTTGTTTCTATAGTTTAACCAGTTTTTTTAGGTTGGCTTGATTGAAGGTGAAGGAAGGAAATGAGGACAAAGAATTCTACGACATCATCATCTCATTGAATCAAGTTTTTCTAAACACTTTGGGGGAGAAATCATAATCTCTTCTAAGTATTTGCTACCTTTGATGCTTGTAGGACTCAATAGAATTCAATTTGGGCTTAAAAAGAACAAGACAAAAGGATTAAAAAGAACCTTAGGAAAACTTACTAGATTTTTTTTAAGGTTAACAATTGAACAAGCAACTTTCACTTTTCCTTTTGGTGCTTTAAAAAGAATCCAACTTTTTCTTTGAAGGGTTAAAATGAGCATGTGCATCTATGTTTTGTAATCACTTACCCAAAATAATATCATCTAAAAGATGTATGCACTTCTCTTGCGCCTCACGATGATCTTGAGAATCAAAAGGCTTTTTGTGATATTAGGTTGCGTAGGTGATTGCCTCCACACTTCAATTTGGATTCTAAAATTGAATAAATCTTGTGAGTGTGAGTGGTACATATTGCGTGTGTTCTCTCTTTGTTTCTCAATGAATATTGATCAAACTCTAGATATGTTTTCTCAATTTTATTTTATCTTAGAGGGCCTGCCTTGTGGGAAAAAGTAATCACCCAAGGGAACGGCCCAAATGGGAACACGCTAAAGCCAAGCGACTTCCAACCGATATATAAGTGTGGGTACTTGAAGAAAGTTCAAGTATCACAAGGATTGTTCTGACAAGAAGGGAAAAAATGGTCTCTTGCCACATGGATGATCCCCAAAAAATAGAATGTCTATATTACATCCTTTTGTCTAAAAGACCAAAATATCTAATCTATTTGTTGGTGCAAGAACGGTCATTCTAAAGCCACCCCACATTTTTACGGATTTTAGTAGAGATGATAAGTATTCCATGGGAGTTTCATGGGTACTGATGCTTGGCTGACCTGAGAAGTGAGTGCATTGTAAGGGGGAGCCTGTGTGTTCAAGCATATAATCATCCGCTAAGAGTAGGCATAGTTGGATTTATCCAAGTGGGAACTTGAAAAATAGTGTCTCATTCTATCCTAGGGTTTTGCATCATTTTGGAATCAAAACACTTTGCTTGGATCTAAAACATTAGAAAATAAACATTCAACATGAACATCAAATTTAAAACCCTTTAGGAGGAGTAAATACCTTTGACAAAATTCAAGTTTTATTGCTTGCCCTAGGGATTCTATCCTTAGAGGCTTCTAAGTATTTGAATTTACATCTCAATTTTCTCTTACTAAAGTCAACATTAGGAAACTATTGCCTTGATTTTCTCGATTTCCATATAATGGACTTTGTGGGATGAAAAGAAATTGGGACATTAGACATTTAGTTTGAAACTTAAGCAAGACAAGTGAATGTGGTAAAAATAAAGTCATTAACCAAGATTAAATCAATTGAACCCCACACATGTGCTTGTTATCTTTTGTCTTATGATCTTCCAAGCAAAACATTGGTCTTTTGGTTTGAAGCACTCTTAGGGAAGAGCGTGTTCTTCACTATCTTAGTCTTCTAAACAAGGTTCTCCTTAGGCTCATTTAGGATCAAAATAACCAATCACTTCATCCATCTCAAACATCAATCAAATCCCATCTCACAAACAACTTTTGAACCATTGGAAAAATCATTCATACTAGACTTTTGGTAAAATCCTTCAAATCAACATCAAAATTTCCTTGTTTGGCTAAGTGTGTGTGGATGAATCCATCCTCATACATCTAGTTAAATTATCATCCTTGTGGACAAGTTTATTCCAAGATAACATCCAACATCTTGGGGTTTATAAGTCCATTATCCAAATAAAAAATCCAAATCAAAATGCAAATCAAATCCAAAATCAAAATCTAAAAGTCCTAAAGTCTAGTATCCCTCCAAGGTTCCTAAAATTTCAACACCCATATCATTCACCCCTTTCATCCTTCATCTCATCATTGGTCCTAAATCCCTTAGAGGTCAAAAAGGTCAAAACAGAAGAAAAAAATGGAATGTAAACTTGCTCCATACATCATGAGTGATCTAAATCAACCAATCTATCAAAGCCTTACAATGCCAATTGATTATAAAAACTCACATTTATACAATCCATACATGGGATCATTATCTCTTACAAACCTCAATGGCACTACAAATGTGAGTATGACCAATCTAAATTTTGGAACACCCTTCCCTATGGTAGATTTAAATCAAATTCCAAACCTAAAAACCTATCAATCAAACAATCAATGCATGAGTCTCCAACAAAACAACATTATCCCACCAAATCCATACATGCCAAATGTGAATATACCAAGTACAAGTTTACCAAACATGAACATTTCAAATCCACACTTGGTAAACTTTGGGATAGATATGTTTGCAAATCATACCAATGTTGTTCAAAGTCCAAACAATATGTTAACAACTCCATGTATTGATCCAAGTCAAGGTAACACCATACAAAATCAAAGCTATCTAAATCAAGGAAATGTGATTCCCAACCACAACAATGTTCAATTTCAACCTATAATGCCAAATCTAAACATCATCCCAAATAAAAACATTTTCCAAAATTAGTTTGTCCATGATCCCATGCAAACACCACAATTATGCATTCCAAATCCACTTGAACAAAAACCAAATCAACTATATCAAGGGTGTCAAGATCAAAATCAAGATCAAATTTTGTGAGATCAAATTACTACACTTACCAAAATAGTTGATTTGTTGCACCAAGAGACATCTCCACCACAAAATCAATACACTCTTCCAATAGTTAAACCATGCCATCAAAGCATTGAATTGTGTCTACAACCACATCAAGAACAATATCTCCAATGTCAGGAAGTTGGATATCAAGATCAACAACATCAAAAACAAACCCAACCTCCACATCTCAAAGATCAATCACCACATCTCCAAAATCAATCACCACAAGGCCAATTTAAAGTATAAATCTCAAAAGGTAACAAACAAAAATACACACCACTTGGGGAACCAATCGAATCAGTCATGCAACAATTGATACAAGAAAATCTCATCAAAATCCCTATGTATGACAATTATCAAGAGCCTCAAGTTAAAGCACCAGGGTATAATGAGAAGCACCTTTGGGAGTATTACAAAATAAAGGGGCACACAACATCAAATTGCATTTGACTCAAAAATATAATGCAAGACTTGATTGATCAAAAAATAATAAATATTGGGGACAATGATCATGATTCAACCAATATTGATGGCATTGACAATCTCTCCATCATAATTGTTGAAAATAATGATCAATATCTATCCATAAATGAGCACCTTGAAGATTTTTCTACCCCATCCAATGATCAAATCAACATGTGCATCAAGAGTCATTTTTTAGTTGTGATCAAAATCCCTCAACAATATTCAATAATGATCTATTTCAAGGGATGTTAGACTTATTTGATCCTATTGACATAATCCACAATCCATCAACCAATGATCATGTTGAAAATGTATCTACATCACCTAATGAGTTAGAGAACATATCTCAAGAATTTATTCCAAAGCATGATCAACATCTTTCAACAAAGTCTAGCAATGTCCCTTTCCAAGACATATTGAAATCCTTTGACCCCATGGTTACAGATACTAAAGGGATCCTCAATTCAACACTTGATCCAAGACCACTCAAAGATCCAGAGGATATTGAGCCACTTCCCATTCCTAATGAATATATCCAAGGACACTTTGAAACTGACCCATGTCAAGAACTTGATGCAAAGCATGTCAAAAGCAATTCCAAAATTAATCAAGATCAAGAATTTGTATCTCCAAGATATTGCAATGATGTAATGGAAACTCTCCTATCTATAAAAGATGATCATATCCACATAGCACATCATCCTCCACCTACCCATGAGATGATTTCTTTGGATGGACACATAGATGATCTTAATTCATAATAGGATTCCTTTCCTCCTGGCATCATTACACAAAAAGAGCAGGTTATTGATTCCTATGGTCAAACTAAGTTGTCGACATTAGGATCATATATATCCCAAATTTAGACTAAGGACATCGTGTATGAATATATCCAGCATTATCCACTCAAGGAAACAGGTCAGATAGAACATGATATTCCAGAGTCAGCAGAACAACAAATTGAAATAATGTCATTTGTAGTGGTTATTTATCAGAAGATGTTTATTGAACAAGACATCTCAAAACAAGAAAAATCAAAGAACAAAGGTGCTACTACCACCATACTTGGGGCAAATATGTCTCAAGAAAATTTCAACATAAAGAGCATGAAAAATCCTTATGGCGAAACCAATGTCAATACTACAACTAGCCACGTCATGAATCTTCATCCACCCATCACCCCATCCACTAATTGGGACCAACATAAAAAGAAATATTTGAATCAAAGTACAAAGAATATCAGCAAATAAAAAGAAGCTAAGAAGCATATCGGACAAATCAAATACAAGTGGATACAAAAGAATACAAAGAAAGATTATCCCTATCAAACTCAATTAGTCAAAGAAACTATGGGGAAAAATAAAAAATGGAAAATTATCCATCAAAGATGTCCACAAAGGAAAAAGAAATCTTCTCAAGCAAGGTACAAATTATATCAAGTAGTTGGTCCTAATTCTCCACACACTTTCATATCCGCCCCAAATTCCACACACACTTTCATAAGCATTCATCCATGACATTCCATACATTACTAGACACTGGGGGTAGATATTTACATCTTGCTTCAAGAATAAATCTTGATCTATATCCTCCAACTTATGTGGTGATCTGAATATTGGAAAACATAAAATCAAATTGGGCCAAACAATTGTGAGCAAAAAAAAAATCCAAATCACTAGCCCATGGTGTATTTTGACAAGAAGACGTTCCTTATCAAGCTTTATCTTTCATCGAACATCAATCCAAACAATCAATACTAGTTGCATCTAATTTGCATGTCAAAATCACATTAAATCATCCAAAACCAATTTTTTTCCAAACCAAGCTTCATCAAAATCCTGATCAATCAAATCCAATCAATCCCTCATCATCTTGGGATATCCATCCTAATCCTCATGTTGCTTAACACTAGATCCTTGCATTGTTGTGTATCCTCAACAATGTTATCATCATCAATCCATTAATTAGATCAATCAACCCTAGCTTGTTTTTCAACAAAATCCTAAAATGGAGCATTGATAGCATCACACATCCAAATCATCAAAATCATGCAAAAAACACCAAAATCCAAAAATAGGTCAAAAAATTAAAAAACACCAAAAAAATGGAATCTAAAGTACGTCATCTTTGAGCTTAAATGTAGGAAAGACTAATCTTTGACCAACCCCCGAGACAAAAAATCCAAAAACATTCATAAATATCAAAAAACCACAAAAACATTGGAAAATGCAAAAATAAAAAAAAATAAAAAAAAATCTTGAAAATACCAAAAACAGTCTCAAAACATGTCAAAACTCAAAAAATATTGAAATATTTGAAAAAATCCATTTGTCCCATCTTTCTCTCACCTGCAATAAACATTCACTCATAATAAATCAATTGTCACCCTCAACCTTTGGTGAAATAGTAAAAAACAAGTCTAGCAAATCAAAAGTGAAAGCTTAAGCGTCAAGGTATTAAGTCTAGGTTAGTATGTAAACAAGTTGGTCAAGTCTTTGTGTCAATAGCCTATAATCCAATCAATCCAAAATAAATCATGTGATAACATCATGTCCTAGTATGTATCCTTCCTACAATGGGCATCAACATCAAACATCACCGTAATTTAGTCTTGGCTAGTGGTATGAAGAACATTAGCTTCTTTGTTTACTTTATCTTTGTCTTTTAGCTTATCTTATAGCGCTCATTCTAATGACTTCTCCATGATGTCCAAACAAAGGGATTTAGAGAGAAAGGAATGGAGCAATGATCACTATCTTTTTATCTACTATGCTTGTTGGGGGTAAGTGCACCAAGATGGTTCCCAAAAAGGGGGCTTAAGTGGCCACTTTTTTTCTAAAATCAGGAAATACTGACCTTGGACATGAAATTGAGCATAGTTACACTCAAAATTTTGAGATGGAACAAAAACAAGGATTGAAGTGCTCCAAGTCTACTTTCTAAACTACTAATTTATTTTGAAAATGGTTGAGATTAAGTGGTTCAAAAGAGGGACGTACACAAATTGGTGCTATTTTTGTCAGAAAACATACATAACAACTATTGTACGACCTGAGCACGGTGAAATTTTTTGTAGTATTTTTAAAATAATAATGGTAAAAAGTTATCTAATAGTATCTAGTTGATTCATAATTTTTCTGATAATTTTTTAATGAATATTTGATTTTTTACTAATTTTCTAAGTGGGCACTTCCTAAAAAACAGAATTTTGGCTGTGCTCCCCCTAAAATATTTTCAAGGTAATTGATTTTTTTTATAATTTTTTTGTTTAAAAATGTAGAATAAAGTCTAGTTTCTAAAAATGTAATTTATTTGAAATTTTTATGAACGGTTAATTTATAACGAAAAAAAACCAAACACTACTTTTTGGCGAAAAAGAGACATACAAACAAAAGAAATTATGAATGAAAGGCTTAACATTGTTAAAAAGTGAAAAAAATTACATTGTTGGATAGCTAAGAGAGAATCTAACATTACCCATGTGTTTTCTTTTGTTGATATTGAACCAGATGCAATCCTGATGGTGAGCACAAACCCGATTATGTGAAAAAAATGAAGAATTTGCAAAAACACGTCTCTAGTCATTGGGAATGCCCTCCAAGCCTCTGGGTTGGTATTCCAAGGCAACTACCAATGCTAAGGCTCGGGGATTGCCAAAGAAAAATATAACGCGCTCATGTTATAACCCACTCCCGTTATAATGCACTTGCGTTATAACGCAAGCACATTATTTCCTAGTTTTGATCTCGTTATGTTTCATCGATATGCATCCTTTTGCCTCTTGCATGTCGTTGTAGAATTCTATTTGTTATGCCGAAACCAAAGAAAATCCTCCTATCCCAATGTGTTTCACTGTGACCTCATGGAGTTGGGGAAACATCATGTAGATAATGCTTCATTATACTGAGAGTCACCCCGAACGCCATCTCCTAGTCGCTGAGACATAAGAAATTTTCTTACTGAAACATGCTTCCTTGCTTCATCTGTTTCGCTATAACCTTAAGACATCAAAGAGACATCTCACAGATTAGACTTTGCTTTACCAAAAATATTCATTCATCATGAGTCGCTGTGACAAATTGGTTCTCTTGCCAATGTATTCTTTTATCTTATGTGGGTCGTCGTATCATACCGACATTGGGGAGACCTCATACAGAGTGCACTTTGTTTTATCGAAAAACTTTATCCATCTTGTGTGTCGCTGAGGCAATCCAATTTTCATCCTGACAAAGTTCTCATTGTGTTATCGGTGAGACCAAAGGTCACTTGCTGAGACATTACTTCGAAAGCCTAAACTCTTACCGATATGCATCCTCCCGTCATCGGTTGGTGTGACAATGTATATTCGCTATGACCTCACACTGGAAGAAATATGTTTGGCCGAAGAAACCATCCATGTGTTGTTCAATAAGACTCTCCTCGAGAACATGTTGACGAAAAACCTCGTGTCAACAAGACATAACAATCTCGCTGAGATCACATTACGATATCGCCAAGCTCTTGCTGATGAACCTCCACATGCATTAATCGGGGAGACAATTCAAAATCGATGAGACACTATCCCGACGACCAAACTCCTGCTGATAGGTTCCTCCTCGGTCGCTAAAACCACATGAAAGTCATGCCGATAGAAACCTACAGGTGAATGTTGATCGCTGTAACAATGAACAAGTCTTGCCAATCACCTACTGCAAACATATGTTAACACACAGGAAACATGGGTGAGGGAGACCTAGATAGACCTATGCCGATATGGACCACAACATGAAAAATGCATGACTCGATGGATTCTATGGGGTCACACGACCAAAATATGGGTAAAAATATCATAAAATGAGGAAAATGTGCCTAAGGTAGTACTCAAATGGAGACTCAGGGGGATGAAAGATATGTAAAAATCATCAAATTTTTACAGTTCCAACAAGACAAAGGAAGAG
>VDFB02193867.1:141523420-141534378 GCA_007258455.2 Sequoia sempervirens | reverse complement strand
GAGAGTCAAAGAGAGTGGGAGAGTGGAAGAGAGTTGAAGAGTGTGGGAAATGGTGGGAGAGAGTTGGAGAGGGTGGGAGAGGGTGGGAGAGAGGTGGGAGAGGGTGGAAGAGGGTGGGAGAGAGTGAGAGAACATGAGAGAGGGTGGGAGAGGGTGTGAGAGAGTCAAAGATGGTGGGAGAGAGTGGGAGAGGGCGGGATAGAGTGTGAGGGCAAGAGAGAGGGTGGGAGAGTCGGAGAGAGTCAGAGAGCATGGGAGAGGTTGGGAGAGAGTGGGAGAGAGGGTGGGAGAGAGGTGGGAGAGGTTGGAAGAGTGGGAGGTCTCTCTATCTCTCAACCCTCTCCCTCCTACCCCCTCTCCCTCCTACTCGCTCTCCCTCTATTAGGTCTCTATCTCTCTCTAAACCCTCTCCCTCCTACCCCCTCTTGGTGTATGATAACCTCCAAGGTGTGCTTGCACTCCCACTAGAAGACCTTTCTCTCTGTCTTCACTCATGAACCTAATGAATTCAAGGTTCTAAACTGACTTAGATCATTAACTAAGTCCTCCTTTAACTCTGTCACAAGAGTTACTATCCTTGTGCTTCACCTTGGTGGCTTCAACACTCTCTAAAATTGATGTCTCATTTCCACCTAGAAGGATCTAGATGCTACTTTCTTCCACTTTGCTTGAACTGCTAGCAGGGGCATTGTATACACTGATTTTATGGATTTCATATCCATTTGAGGCCAACTTGAAGGTTCTGCAATCTTCACTTCTACCGCTTTTGAGAGTTTGTCTTTTGAAAGGGCTAATCCTTGTAGCCCTTACCTGTCCTATTTTTGCTTTTTCTGCCAAGATCCTCCACTGTACCCAGCAGACAAATCACCTTTTCTGACACCCTTTTGGAGCTTTTAAATCTTGCATGGTTTGTCAAGTCCTTATCTTTACCGTACAGCTGATTCCAAAGTTCTTGGATTGGAGGGCTAATTCCCCTATCTTCTAGGGTTTCAACTCTCCTTCCTTCAAATCTACCTCACATGGATTGGTTGAGGTCCCAATCCTCCTAAATTTCTTATCTATGACACAAACTCACCTTAATCCATACTATGGCCGTACGGTACTCCTTCCCCTGCCCAAGTTCCTTAATCTTTACTCCCAAATCCCTAACTGGGCAGTCCTAGCTCGCCTAGGGTTTGGGTATAAAACTCTCTACTCTGTGCTCCATGTTTCCTACTATCAAATGCTTAAAAATGACTGACTCCACTCCCATATTTCACCAGTCTCAAGGGAATCCCGTGATCAGTGACTATGGGGGAGTCATTCCAAATATGACTGTCCAAAACTGTAATTAAAAAGCTTCCTAAACCCTAATCTATGGAGTCAAATCTACAATACTATCCTAAGTAACCTAAACACTGAATGAAAATGACTCAATACTATGCTAAGAACTTCAATACAATGAATAAACAGTATTTACAAAATATTTGACTTTGCTGTCTCTAATACTCACGGGCAAACATAGGAAATGCAGTCATGATTTCTTCCCTGCTGTCTAAAACTTAACTATAATGCATGTGATCTCACTCAACGGACTACTTACAAGGAAAAGATTCTAAAAAATGCTAAGGGAACTCTGATTCAATGTCCAATCAATGCATATAACACATAATTATCACCATACTGAAAACACATGGGATTTTCTATAAAACACAGAAAATGCAAAAAAATTACAAATTGTCTTCTATTCACTGAAAAATATGATTACAAAGCATGCTCACTAACTCTTCTACAAGCCATTCCCCCTATTTGGGATTCCATTACCATCATTCAAGGGCAGTGGCACGAGGATTTCCCCGATTTCAAGGGATTCTCAAAGACAAGTAAAGTGCATGCAAACTAACAAGTTCCTCATGCAATCATGCCACTCTACCTTTAACCTTAATTTTAGGACCTTGATCTCCTCAAACTCGTACCAATAGCTTCTTGACTGCCCATGGCATCTTTTTAAACAATGATGATGCGGTTTCAATACACTAAATGCTTTGTAACATAATTTATGCTGTCCCAAGTTTAGTAAAGCCAAAATTTAATAACCTTGACAATCTAATGAACTTTAATCCTAGAGACTAACTTAGCACACCAATGCAATACTTTCTAAGGTCCAAAACAAAGACAATGAAATCCTGATTTGGCCAAGATCAAGTACAAGCAAAAATTGTACAAACCAAAATGGAGGTCAGCCTAGGTGCTCCTGCACCATCCTCCCTAAAACAAAAAATTCAATCCACCCTTGGATTGATCAAGTTAGGATCAATTCCCAACTTCTTAAACTCTGCCTCCTTGATCCATATTGCATCTGAATTAGGTTGTCCATGCCTCTTGATCAGGTGTTCTTTGTACTCCTTGGTCCTAGTCTTCTTGTAGACCCTTGTGTCCAATACCTTATCAGCTTGCTTAACTATGATAGGGGGCAGTTTGAGTTCTTTAACATCTCTATTGACTTCATGGAGTGTCTGATCCAAATCTTGGGGTGGTCCTTTGTAATGGATAAGGTCTACAACATTAAAAACAAGGGATAGTCCATTGTCATCTAGCAATTGCACCTTGACTGTGTTGTTGCCATACTTCTCCAAGATAGGATAGGGACCTATCCTCTTCATTTGCAGCTTGTGAGGAACTCCCTTCTACAATCTAGCCTTGTTCAAATGGACCATCACTAAGTCTCCAACATTAAACTGGACCTCTTTCCTATGCTCATCCACCTTAGTTTTATGTTTCATAGTATTTTCTGCCAAGGTTTTTCTGACTGTGTCATTAATTTCCTGCATTGCATAAGCAAAATCATCTACATAACCACTTCCCTTGACTCCATCCTTCAATTCCCTTAGCTCATAAACACCTCTAGGGTGCAGTCCATAAACAATTTCAAAGGGACTCTTCCCTGTTGATTTATTGACTGTATCATTATAGGCATATTCAACCTGCCCAATAATCTGATCCCATTGTTGACCATATTCCTTGGTCAAGCATCTCAAGAAGTTTCCAAGTGTTCTATTCACAACTTCGGTCTGACCATCAGTTTGGAGATGGTATGCAGATCCAAAGGATAGATTGGTGCCCATTCTTTGCCAAAGAGTCTTCCAAAAATGACTCATAAACTTAGTATCCATGTCTGATACAATGTTGATTGGTAACCCATGAATCCTTACTATCTCCTTAAAGAAAAGAGAGGCTATTTGATTGGCATCATTGGTTGTTTTGTAGGGTACAAAGTGAGCCATTTTGCTGAATCTGTCAACAACAACATACACACTATCCATACCTTGCCTTGTCTTGGGTAAACCAACTACAAAGTCCATGCTCAAGCATTCCCATGGCCTAGAAGGGATTGGCAGTGGCTGGTATAAGCCTGCATTTGAAGAAGTGCCTTTTGCTTTTTGACACACTACACAACTCTCTACATATTTCCTAACATCTAGGTTCATCCTAGGCCAAAAATAAAACCTTTGGACAAGCTCTTGAGTTTTGGTGATCCCAAAATGACCACTCAATGCACCATTATGCTTTTCTTGAATTAAGTTCTCCCTAATAGAACCTCTAGGAACACAAAGCCGATTCCCTTTAAACAATAAATCACTTTGCAAGGTGTATTCAGCATATTTTCTATGGAAATGACTCTTGTACTCAAGACATACCTTGTAAATTTATGCAAAGTCTTCATCATCTGCATATAGATCTTTAAAGTGATCTATTCCCATGCTCTTCAACTGAATTTCTTGAATGGTGAGAACTCTCCTGCTCAATGCATCAGCCACCTTGTTGAGAGCTCCTTTCTTGTGCTTGATGTTGAAGGTGTAAGCTTGCAAGTACTCCACCCACTTCATGTGTCTATGACTTAGCTTCTCTTGTGAATTCAGAAAACTGAGTGCTTGATTGTCTGAGTACACAATGAATTCTTTGGGAAGCAAGTAGTGCCTCCACTTCCTTAGTGCTTGGACCAATGCATACATTTCAAGGTCATAAGAAGAGTACTTCTTCTTGGCTTCACTTAGCTTCTCTGAATGAAAAGCCACCAGTCTTCCCTCTTGGCTGAGAACAACTCCAATTGCTACATTACTTGCATCACATTCAATGGTGAATAGCTTCTCAAAGCTTGGAAACACCAAAATGGGTTGGGTAGCTGTCTTTTCCTTCAGCAACTCAAAACTCTTGTTAGCTTGCTCATTCCATACAAACTTAGTTTTCATGCCTCCTTTAATGGTATCCAACATAGGAGCACAAATTGCACTAAACTGCCTTATGAACTTCCTATAATACTGAGCAAGACCATGGAAGCTTCTTACCTCTATTGTTGTCTTTGGAGTAGGCCAATTAAGAATGGCTTCTACCTTGCTGCTGTCCATCTTCAAGTTGCCATGTGATAGCACAAAACCAAGGTACACCAGCTCTGTTTTGATGAACTCACACTTTTCCAGATTGATCTTCAGTTTCTCCTCCTGCAGCTTCTTGAAAATCAACTCAATATGATGGAGGTGCTCTTCTCTTGTTATGCTATAGATTAGTATATCATCAAGATACACTACTACAAACTTGCCAATGTAGTCCTAGAGAATTTCATTCATGAGTCTCATGAATGTGGATGGGGCATTAGATAAGCCAAATGGCATTACTAGCCACTCATAAAGACCCTCATTGGTTTTGAAGGCTGTTTTCCACTCATCACCCTCATGTATCCTAATTTGATGATAGCCACTCTTTAAATCTATCTTGGTATAGTACCTAGCTTCACCTAGACAATCCATGAGATCTTCAATTCTAGGAATGGGAAACCTTTACCTGATGGTTATCTTGTTTATTGCCCTGGAATCAGTGCAAAGCCTCCATTCTCCTCCTTTCTTTGGTGCTAATATAGTGGGAATTGCACAAGGACTAATGCTCTTCCTAATGAGACCTTGGTCAAGAAGTTCTTGAATCTGCCTAGCTATTTCCTCATTTTGTTGTGGTGTCATCTTGTAGGCTGCTTTGTTTGGAAGGGTGGCTCCTAGTATCAAGTCTATCATATGACTTATGGCTCTTTTAGGAGGTAAGGTTGCTGGTTGACCACTACTTACAATGCTTTCATAGGTCTGCAACAAGTTTTGAATCTCCTTTGGTAGTTCTTGCTTTTCAGCTTCCTTCTCTTTGCTTACTTCTCTTGGATTGATCATTACTGCATAGCCAACTCCTTCTCCTTCTTCTAAAGCTTTTAAGAACTCTTTTTCACCAGCTAAGAGCAGCTTAGAACCTGCTATCTGCACCTCAGTATCTTCTAACAAAGATTGAATCTTGTAGGTTACCTTGTCCTTCTTGAAGGTATATGAATTCTTAGCTCCATCATGCATAGCTTGGCAGTCAAATTGCCATGGCCTACCTAGGAGCAAGTGGCATGCATCCATAGGTAACACATCACATAATACTTTTTCTTTGTACTTTCCAATTGAAAACTCCACCCATGCTTGTTCATTCACCAAGACATGCTAACCCTTATTGAGCCATGTGACCTTGTAAGGGTTATTGTGAGGTATCCTTGCCAATTTTAGTTTGCTGACTGCCTCCTCTGACACAATATTGTCAGTTGAACCTGAGTCTATTATGACCCTACACACTTTCCCCATCATCTTGCATTTTATCCTAAACAAAGACCTTCTTTGGCTTGGCTCTTCTTTGACTGGTTCTTTGATCAAAGTTCTTCTCATCATAAGATTCTCACCTTCCTCTGAGTTCAAGGGTACTTCTGATTGTTTATTTGCTGCAGCTGTCTCATCTTGAATCAGATTGGTTCTTTTATCTCCTCCATGAGAAGTGTTGCCTTTCTCTCGACATCTATAGGTTGGGTGTCCCAATTGGTTGCAATGATAGCATTTCATGTTGGTGAAGTAACTGCCTCTTCCTTGTCCACCACTTCTTCCTCTGGAGCTGAAACCTCTTCCTCTACCACCTCTACTGGAGCTTCCTTCTTGTTGTTCAAAAAATCTAACTTCTCCTTGGGCTTTTGGTTCTGAGCTTCTTCCACTGTAACTTCCTCTTTTTTTTCTGTTGTCTTTCCCTTTATCTCTACCTTTGGGGTTTTGTTCTTGTTTCTTCTTGCCATTCTCTTCTAGTTTCAAATCCATTTGATAGCATTGGCAGACTGATTTGAAGTTTACCAAGCTCATATCTTCTTGGATAGACCACTTGAGGCCATTCAAGTATCTTGCTAACCTGATACTCTCATCTTCAACCACTTTTGACCTAAGGCACAATTTTTGAAACTCCTCTATATATGTTTGGACATCCATATCCTTTTGCCTCAGATTATTTCTTCTCCTGTGCAACTGGACTTCATAATCATTAGGGAGACAGGTCTACCTTATCTTGGTCACCATTCCTCTCCATGTAACTATGGGACCTTTGCCTTCTTTCTCTCTTTCAGATTGTACAAACTTCCACCATGTGAGAGCTGCTCCTCTCAACCTTGACTTGGCCACCTTTACCTTTTGAGCCTCTGTTATGCCATCACACTCAAAGTGATTCTCAATGCTCTCAATCCAGTCCACAACTGAATCAGGGTCCATTTGTCCACTGAAAAGTGGCACACCATCCAATGCTTTACCACTTAAGGCTTGCAATGCCTTCGAGAATGGTTCCTCTGCAAGAACAGGATCAGGCTTTGGAGCTTCCTCGTCCAATTCCACTTCTTTTTCCTTGGCTTCCTGTTCTTCCTTCTACTTTATCTTGTCCTTCACAGTATCTGTTGTTTCTTGGACTTCATCTAGGAGTTTCTCCATCTGAGATATCCTTTCTTTGAGCAACCGGTTATCTTCCTCTTGCTCTTCTAACTTCTTTGCTAGTTTTGCATTTGTCACCATGGTTCCTTCCTCTGGTGTATTCTCTCCTACTGACTCAGTGGATTGGCTCATTAATCACAAGCCTTGAATCTAACTCAATGCTCTGATACCAATATGGTGTATGATAACCTCCAAGGTGTGCTTGCACTCCCACTAGAAGACCTTTCTCTCTGTCTTCACTCATGAACCTGATGACTTCAAGGTTCTAAACTGACTTAGATCATTAACTAAGTCCTCCTTTAACTCTGTCACAAGAGTTACTATCCTTGTGCTTCACCTTGGTGGCTTCAACACTCTCTGAAATTGCTGTCTCCTTTCCACCTAGAAGGATCTAGATGCTACTTTCTTCCACTTTGCTTGAACTTCTAGCAGGGGCATTGTATACACTGATTTTATGGATTTCATATCCATTTGAGGCCAACTTGAAGGTTCTGCAATCTTCACTCCTACCGCTTTTGAGAGTTTGTCTTTTGAAAGGGCTAATCCTTGTTGCCCTTACCAATCTTATTTTTTCTTGTTCTGCCAAGATCCTCCACTGTACCTAGCAGACAAATCACCTTTTCTGACACCCTTTTGGGGCTTTTAAATCTTGCATGGTTTTTCAAGTCCTTATCTTTACCGTAGAACTGATTCCAAAGTTCTTGGATTGGAGGGCTAATTCCCCTATCTTCTAGGGTTTCAACTCTCCTTCCCTCAAATCTACCTCACATGGATTGGTTGAGGTCCCAATCCTCCTAAATTGCTTAGCTATGACACAAACTCACCTTAATCCATACTATTGCCATACGGTACTCCTTCCCCTACCCAAGTTCCTTAATCTTTACTCCTAAATCCCTAACTGGGCAGTCCTAGCTCGCCTAGGGTTTGGGTATAAAACTCTCTGCTCCGCGCTCCATGTTTCCTACTATCAAATACTTACAAATGACTGACTCCACTCCTGTATTTCACCAATATCAGGGGAATCCCGTGATCAGTGACTATGGGGCAGTCATTCCAAATATGACTGTCCAAAACTGTAATTAAAAAGCTTCCTAAACCCTAATCTATGAAGTCAAATCTACAATACTATCCTAAGTAACCTGAACACCAAATGAAAATGACTCAATACTATGCTAAGAACTTCAATACAATGAATAAATAGTATTTACAAAATATTTGATTTCGCTGTCTCTAATACTCACGGGCAGAGACAGGAAATGCAGTCATGATTTCTTCCCTGCTGTCTAAAACTTAACTGTAATGCATGGGATCTCACTCAATGGACTACTTACAAGGAAAAGATTCTACAAAATGCTAAGGGAATTCTGATTCAATGTCCAATCAATGCATATAACACATAATTATCACCATACTGAAAACACATGGGGTTTTCTATAAAACACAGAAAATGCAAAAAAATTACAAACTATCTTCTATTCACCGAAAAATCTGATTACAAAGCATGCTCACTAACTCTTCTACAAGCCATTCCCCCTATTTGGGATTCCATTACCATCATTCAAGGGCAGTGGCACAAGGATTTCCCTAATTTCAAGGGATTCTCAAAGACAAGTAAAGTGCATGCAAACTAACAAGTTCCTCATGCAATCATGCCACTCTGCCTTTAACCTTAATTTTAGGACCTTGATCTCCTCAAACTCTTACCAACAACTTCGCATCTTTTTAAACAATGATGATGTGGTTTCAATACACTAAATGCTTTGTAACATAATTTATGTTGTCCCAAGTTTAGTAAAGCCAAAATTTAATAACCTTGACAATATAATGAACTTTAATCCTAGAGACTAACTTAACACACCAATGCAAGACCTTCTAAGGTCCAAAACAAAGACAATGAAAACCTGATTTGGCCAAGATCAGGTACAAGCCAAAATTGTACAAACCAAAATGGAGGTTAGCCTAGGTGCTCCTGCACCACCTCTCCCTCTGTTAGGTCTCTCTCTCCCTCTAAACCCTCTCCCTTCTACCCCCTCTCCCTTTTTCAGGTCTCTCTCTCTCAAACCTCTCCCTCCTACCCCCTATCCCTCTCTTAGGTCTCTCTCTCAACTCTCTCCCTCCTACCCCCTCTCCCTCTGTTAGGTCTCTCTCTCTCAAACCTCTCCCTTTTTTAGGTATCTCTCTCTCCCTCTCAACCCTCTCCCTCCTACCCCTATTGGAACAGTAAATTTCTAATGATTATGCATGTTGTCCATACCCGTGCATTTTCCAAATGAGTCCTACCTTTGGCACATTCTCTCATTTCATGATATTTTTACCCATATTACCCCATTAAATCCATCGGGTCATGCATTTTCCATATTGCAGTTCCTATCGGAATAGGTCTATGACTGTCTCCCCAACCCATGTTGTTTTTGTGCTAACATATGTGTTGCAGGTCTGTTGGAAAGACTCTTTCATTGTCTCGGCGACCAAGGAGGGACCTATTAGTAGGATTTTGTACCATTGGAATGAGGTCTTATCGATTTCAATATTTCTCCCCAACCGACAACATATGGTGCTCTTCGGTGAGAGGTTTTTCTTCATTGTAATGTCATGGTGAACTCTTGTGGTCTTACCGACAAGCACATTAAGGGTTCACTTCGGCCAAAGGTTGTTTCTTCGATGAAATGTCATAGCGAGTCTTTCATGTCTTAACAACTTGTGGAAATGTTTATTTCAGCCAAGCTAAGGGATTTCAGGGTGAGGTTTCACTAAATATTTTTGGTCTCAATGATAGGGCACAAAGGGTTTCTATTGGAGGACTATGTCAGTATAAGAATGGAGTTGTCTCAGTGACAGAGAATGATGACACATCGGCAAGAGTTGCTGCTTTCGATATAAGGTTTTAGCGAGGTGTATATGTCTCACTGAAAGAGCACAAAAGGTTTCTTTCAAATGGCTTTTGGTGAGAGGTTGGTTGTGTCTCGGCGATCAAGCGTGGATTCGGGTTGCTTCGGTATGACATAATGTAATCTCTGAGAGGTCTCCCTGACATTGATATGTCTTGCTGATACACAAGATGAAATGGAGCATCTCAGTAGGAGTTAAAGCTTTCAAAGTGATGTCTCGGCGAGTGACCTCCAGTCTCACCGATAGTATACATGTGGACTCTATCAGTATAAAGGTAATGTTGTCTTGGTGAACAGGTGTGAGCTCGGGGATCTTAGTATAACAAGGAGAATTCTATATAATGTCTCCCTGATATTTGAAGGTCATAGTGACACACAAGATGAATAAAGGGCTTTCGGTGAAACACAATGTGGCCTATGTGAGGTCTCTCTGATATCACGGGGTCACGGCGAAAGAAAATGAGGTAAAAGAAACCCATCTCGGTGAGAGTGTGATCTTGTCTCAGTGACAGGAATACATCATGGGTATTTCAATAAGACTAAGTGCTTTGGAATGTGTCTCACCGATTTCCTCCAGTCTCGCCGACATTGAACAATGGGATTCTACTGAAGGTTTATCGACATAAGGTCATGTAGTCTTTCCGATCTGTTTTGTCACATCGACATGCTATTTGATTGGCGAGAGAATGGTTATGTTTTGACGATTAGAGCATACAATAAGGATATTTCTCGGTAAGACAAAAGGTGTCTATGGGACATCTCCACAACTATGGAATGTTACAACGACATGCATGAAGACATGAATCATTCGGCAAAACCACATACTGAAGACATAACTCCTGGTGATACATCGTTCAAAGCTAGTCGATGAGACATAATGTGATCGATAAGACCTCACCCCACAGTCTTTATCTGGCTGATATGAATATTCTGTTGTCAAGACAGTATGTGTGTCATGTCGATAGGTGCCTGTAGGTAAATTTTGATCGCTGTGACATCCGTGAGGTCTTGCCGATAGGCAAAAACAAATGTATATTAACAAGAATGCATTATGGGTCAAGAAGACCTTGATAATCTCATGCTGATATGGACTATAATGTAAAATAATCAGACATAGATGGATTTCTTTGGATTATATGGCCAGGAAGGGGAAAATATGCTCATGGTAGGACTTATTTTGAAAATTATGAGTATGAAAAACATGTAAAATATCTAGAATTTTACAGTTCTAATAGGTGGAAGAGAGTTATTTGAGAGTGGGAGAATGTGGGAGAGAGTTAAA
>VDFB02193867.1:141308056-141523320 GCA_007258455.2 Sequoia sempervirens | reverse complement strand
CTCCCTCTAGCTCTCTCCCTAGTACCCTTAATTGTCTACCCTATAAATGTACCATCTAAAGCTTAAAAAATCCAAATTTATCATAACACGAGCACGTTATTAACCAGTAGAGATATGTTCATTTAGGATTAAATAACACGCTCACGTTATCACTAAAAATGGTAAAAAATCACAATATACCTGTGATGTCTGCCCATATTTTGCATATTCTCCTGGTTTTGTGCGTGCTCTGACAAAAGGTAGCTTTTTGGTGATTGAGTGAAGTGTGGATGCATGATTTTGAGATTTCATCACCTTTTGAATGTTCTTTCCATCACCTTTGCATGAAATAGCAGAGTTTTCACATTGAGAGGCATATAATATCAATTCAAGTTTGAATTATAGTGATAATTGATATACAATTGAAATTTGGAGGGCAACGAGCTTTTGAAGAAGTCAAATTTTTGAGGAGTTTTAGGAAGGAAGAAGCAAAGGCTACATAATTGGGTAAAACTCCTCTATTTGAAACTTTTCTTTTTTAGGTATGTGAAATCTTTGTACATTTTCTTTCATTCTATTATGGCTTGCTTTCATTTTTGTTGTTTTGCTTATTCCATGTTGATCAAATTGTTTGTTTGTGATGCAATATCAGATTTCCAAGCCACTCAACAACATCATTTATTTAGGGAAGTTCCTTCCCAAATCAATAAAGAGTAAAAGATCAATTTATACAAACTTTGTCAAATTCATCCAAAACTACTTTTCATTCAACCAAAATCCATTTATTTCATTTCAAGTTATAAGGTTATCAGTAGCCAATTCACCATCTCCATATAGCAAACCATTTTCAGAATCAACTTTCAACTTTGTTCTTGTCATAAACAATACAACAATCACTCATCAACTCAACTTACCTCTTCAAGGCAAAATCAATCAAACACCTCTGTTCCTTAAACCTGCAATCAAACATCATCCCAACCATTTAAGATATCTTTGCTAAATCAACACATCCATCATCCTAACTTCACTTAAACACCATTTGTGACAATAACAAGCAGATTAGTTTAACACTGTCACCAGACCTTTAAGATACCAATTTCATCATGTTTTGATTGTAATATTCCAATATATCAGTATAGACACACTCTGACTACTTTGCATTCAAGAAACCATTGCCATATATTGGAAACATATGCCCAAATCATCAAATCTTTCACAATCTACCTTCAAAACATTACCAAGCATAGACACAACTGTGGCATCACAAATGAGACTACTCCCAATCACTTAACAACATTCCTTTCGATGTTTCTACATATTCTCTTTTTTTAGCAAACAATGCCAAATTTCTCTAGGAGGCCAACATTCCATCTAATCGGGTGATTCCTTTTCTATCATAAAGCATTTACACAATACCAATACAGATTCTCAAGCCTATTTTGATCCTTTTCAACATACTATAAAAGTTTATACACTTATTTCACAAAACAGAGTAGAACATTTATTTCAACATACTATAAAATTTTATAAAAGTTTATACTCCACCCAACAATTGAAACATGCTTCATTATGTCTACAAATTATTTTGAAATCATTTCTAAGCTCCTCTACATGTTGTTTCCTCAAACCCTATACTTGAAAACACCATTTTTTTGAATGAGAAAAATCAGAATTTTGTTCATGCAACAATATCCCAACTTCTTATTTCTATTCACCCTTGCCACACACATATTCACATTGAAAAGACACTAAATATGATCCATTCCATTGACCTACTAGCCCTACATCGGTGGAATGGCTAAGAATCACTTTTTAGACTCTAAACAATTCTAAGGAAACCACAGACCGAGACTTAGGAAACTAAGTTCAAATTAGATTGATTATTTGAATTACAATTCCTACAACTTTCAAGAATGAAAGAAGTCTCTTTCCTTGACAAGAATCAAATCTTAGAACATGCTTGAATCACTATGCAACATGAAAACAAGAATAGAAAAGGTTTCCAAAATAACTGAGCAGAGGTTTTTTTATTAATTTCTATGGATTTTTGGGATACAAGATCTTCCTTTCTTGAGCTTACAATTATTTTTAAAGGTGTCTAAATCAATTGAAATAACTGCCTCTTCATCTTCTTCAACCCATCCTATCCCTTCCACAAAAAAGACTCTTCACCTTCCTACTTTTGTGCAATTTTACATTTTTACAATAATTGACAACTTTTGTTATAAAAAGCAACTTTTCAATAATATCACCTAGTGACCTATTTCATGGTGCAAATACATTGAAATTCATCATTTAATGACCTTCACTCATCATATTTACTTGAACATTACAAATTGAACAAATTATCCTTTTGAAGGAATTTCATGACCTAGGTGCTCTTGCACCAATTTGTCATGTTACAACCTTACGTTGTCAATGGACATTTTAAATCACACAATTCGATACACTTTCCTATTACATTTTTAAACCACATCTCTTGGTGTCATTTTGTTAAATTTAACCATTGACTTTCTTTATGTATGCTTCCAAAGCTATCATTGAGTTATTTTGTCAAACAGTTATACAAACCAGCTTTCATTGACTTTCTTTGTGTATGCTTCCAAAGCTTTCATTGAGTTATGCTTCCAAAGATTTCAATTAGTTAATTTGACAACTTAGCACTTTTTGCACAGGTAAAATTATTCATCATGCTGAAGAAATGAACTGTTAAAAGGAAAAAACTAATAGATGATCAGCTCCAATCCATCAAAGATAAAGAGAAAAAATGGATGAGGGAATTTTGTGAAAAGCAGAAATTGGGAACGATTGATAAAAACAAGCCAGTTAAAGAGGAACCTCAAATATCAAAAAGAGAAAATAAATTGGCGGCACAAAGGGTACGAATGCAAAAGAGTCGTGCTAGTGGAGATGCAGATACCGTAGTTGGAGACAC
This sequence comes from Sequoia sempervirens, assembly GCA_007258455.2. Taxonomy (NCBI): domain Eukaryota; kingdom Viridiplantae; phylum Streptophyta; class Pinopsida; order Cupressales; family Cupressaceae; genus Sequoia; species Sequoia sempervirens. The sequence continues at coordinate 141,520,406 of VDFB02193867.1, read as the reverse complement.
ACCATCTACCGCAAGTGAATACGAAGGGACACCATTAAGTACAAGCGAATATGGAGGGACACCATCTACCACAAGTGAGTATGGTTGGACACCATCTAACACATCTAAAGTTGAGAGTACATCATCACTCGGAGTTGAGGAACAAGGTATGCCATTATCCCCATGTGAACCTCAAGGTATGTCTTCTATTCCACCCTCAATCAAAGGTATGCAATCTAGCCCCCCTCAATTAAATATTGATGAAATTTCTAATGTTGAGATGTATGTACCTAAGAGAACACCACCTAGAATTTTGCGTAGAAAGCCAAAGTTTTTGATTAATATTGATGAGGATATTTTGCAGCACATGGAAGGTAAGATTCCATAATGCACTTGTAGAAGATATGCTAATAAGATTTGGCAAATGTTCTTTGAAAGGCTAAATGAGACTCTAAGATGTCAACTATTTGTTCAAATGATGCGGGTTTAAAGTACAGAACATCATGAAGACTCTTAGGGTTGAGAACATCAAATGCATCAAGTGAAAACACTATTGTGAAGAATCTAATGGATGCTTATGATAGTGTGGGTAAGACCTCACACTCAAAGGATAGTAATGTCACCCGACGTGTCATTACATCGACTTTGGTAAGCTATCAAACAAAGAGATCTCACCTCATTAAAAAGACAAGTGAACAAATGGGAATTAGTAGAAAAACTTTATCAAACGCCGTTCAAAGGCGGCAAAGAATTGAGGGCACCGATTCAAATGAATTATGGGAATTCTCGGGGAGACTACCACACAAAGATAAAAAAGTTGTTGAAGCATTGAGAACACTAATTGAAGATTATTGGAAAAAATAATACAAGGCCATCTCCTAATCAAAGGGATGTGGTAAGAAGGAGAATCGAGTCGAAACCGTGAGCCACATCCAAAGCATTTTGATAAACTCAAACCTAATTTTTTCATAAAAATTTCAAAATTTTCAAAGATTTTTGAAATGATTAAACCCTTTTATGTCAAGATAAATCACACATGCACTACTTGTTGCTATAAACTACATATTGAATTCTCTAACCATTATGATGTTTATCATTCTATATTTTACATTTGCATACTAATCGTTTTGCAAGATTGTGGCATAGAAGCCCCACCAAAATCTTCAAGAAAGTTCTTATCAAAAAATTTATGTGAAATAGAGGATGGCCAAATATTCTATAGGATAGCATGCTTGGATGGTTCATGCGAGCATTGTGGTGGCTTGCAACGAATGTTAGTATGTCAACATATGGAAAGCACATATGAGGCAGGATAAAAACTAGTAGAGTTCTAGAAGTATAAAATAGTGGCATATGCTACAAAAGATGGGTTTGAAGCAAAAGGATGTGAGTTGGTTATTCAGAAGATTCCAGTGTATCAGTTCATGTCCATGTTTCGTGAGAATCTAGTGTATGAGTATGCAAGGCATACCCATAGATCCTAATAGATGGACACACAATTCAAGCTATGCAAGGACACCTTTCCACTTTGTAGCATAGTATCAGTGGTTGAATTTGCAAAGAACTACACTCTACAGCCACAACGTGAGGTGGAGTCACAGTATTACAACTCCACACAAGTTTCGATATTTGTGCACATAGCATTCATACATGCAACTGAAAGTACAGAGGACGAAAGGAAGGTATTGAGGGAGTATCACTTTTATATTAGTGATGATCGAACACATTCTCCAAATTTCATGCAAGGTTGCTTCCATATGTTCTACAATCATTTGGATTAGAGGAGAATATCATATGATCGACATATAATATGGTCAAATAACTATGCAACACAGTTCAAGAACATGCGCATGTTCTACTGGTTGTGCAGGATGCATCTCACTATATGTGTTCAACATATGTGGAACTTTTGTGAGGTCAGACATGGAAAGGGAGAGCATGATGATGCAGGAGCATGCATGAAAAGAGCATTAGCACAAGAAGAGTTAAAGTATAAAGACAGTGCACAATTGATAGATGCAAGGTCAATCATTGAGTGGTGTAATGGTTTGATGGATCCAGGTAATGAAGGTACGTCTTTAGTTCGTAGATTTTTTTGGTTGATGGATGATACTAACATTGCACCATATGAGGATTGTTGTACACAAATAAGATCGAGTGAGTTGCACTCTTTCCTTAGCTCAAATGCAAGTTCATGGAGTATCGATACACGTAAGATGGCATGCTTTTTTTCTTCATGTACAATGCAACCTTGGAATGATTGTGAGTTAGGGGAGTGGGTTGACATATGGTTGACAAGTTATCTTAGCCCACTTCACACGTATCACCCTTTGATGGCATTGGAACTAACATGGATGGAATCATTGATCGATTTTGACCATGTATCAGATCTAGTTCAACCAAGTAATATATCTACTTTCTTAGTATTTGAAATTCCATATTGTTATCTTACTTTGTACTGTATTCATAATGTTGACTAATTTCAAGAGATATGTCACACATATACATGAAGGGAATGTTTATGTAGCTATTGTAGATGAAGACAATGAAGAGGGTATAGACTATTACTTGTGTCATTGTGTTGAGGCAAAAAAGAAATTGGAAGCCACAATTATAGATGGAGAAAACATTGAATACCCTATAGGCTCAATTGTTGTTACTAGAATGTGGCTGAGAAGGTACCCACATAAGAGTGTTAAACATTGGTTGTTTGAGAAATTTGACACGCATCATAAGATTCTTCATTACTCAAACCTTGCCATGGAATCCAATGTTCGTTTGAGAAAATATGGGGGTAGACCTTTGAACAAAACCTTGTGGAAGGTCCGTGAGTCTGACCATGAGGCAATACTTGACACAATAAAGAGTAGAGCAGACCCATATGGTTCATTGGATTAATTTGTAATTATATGAACAACGGTTCTTATTAATTTATACTTGTATCCACGTCAGTTTGGTTGATGCCAATGCTATCATCTTATTTTACTTTGTGTATCTGTATGTAACCAGGCAAACATTGATTGGTGTCCCCTTGCATAAAATGCAGATTTATGAGCCATCCAAGAGAATCTCAAGCAGAAAAGCAATGCAACATCCTTATTTTGATGATCTTGACAAATCTCAATTATGATTTTAAGCCATTAAAAAAGTGTGTGCAAAGCTTGATGAGAAAATTTCAAGTTATTCATTTGAATTTAACCTTATCATGACCACCTATGATGTAGACATTATAAGAGCATCTCGAATTTCAATAAATTATATTCATAAGAGCATAGACAAGGTAGTGAACTCCTTGAAAAAATGCCTCAAAGAAATGTGGTCTCATGGTGATGGAATGGCATGACGAATGCCATGACAAGCAAATTGTTGTGGATTGTCATGGCATTCCATCACCATTGAGACCAAATTTCTTTGAGGATTTTTTTCAAACAGTTTGCTGCCTTTTCTATGCTATTGCTTATTAGTATGATTTGATATATTTTTTCCAAGCATCCATAGCTTTTTTGGAAGCACCTATTTTAGGATTTTAGCCATAGCAACAAGGAAGCAAACTGTTTGATAGAATGCTTTGGTAAACATGTATGATAAATGTACTAGCATAGAGAAGGCAGCGAATTGTTTGAAAAAATTCCTCAAAGAAATGTGGTCTCATGGTGATGGAATGCCATGAAAATCCACAAAAATTTTCTTGTCATTTGATGTAGAGGGGATGGGACTTTAGTCAAAACTCAAAGTTTCAAGGATTACAATGATGCAATCTCAAACACTCTTCTAGGCACCCTGATGGACACAAGCCTCAATAGTGCACTTATAACTTAGATGCTTTCCTAATGGACCCAAACCCTTGGAGTGATCTCAAGTAACTCAAAAAATCTTTTCTTGAATGGTTTCAAAGCCCCAAACCTCTGTCTTAGACAAAACTCACTTTTTGCACCTTGACTGGGCTTCTAGCCCAACTAGGCTTCTAGTGATGGTTTTTTGAATTTTTACTCAACTTCCCCAAAGGAATCCTCAATATAATGACTGATTTAGATGTGATTCATGATGATACACAACATATCAAATCATTTATGGCACTTGTTCTGGATCAAACCTACCAAAATCTGTTGTTTCCTCAAATTTAAGGCCTGATTAGCCCACTTTTTCAAAGCAACCCCTCTCTAAACTTATCCCCTGACTATGAAAATTTCAAAAGTGATTTAAAATGTTCCCAAACCAAATATTTCAAGGTATTAGTCTTCTTTGACACCCTCAACACCCTAAATCACAAAACCCTCAATAAATTGCTCCAAAACTAGGGCCTCTTGAAAATTAGCTTTCCCAACACTTCCAGAACCTTATCTTGGACTTTTCACCAATAAATAAACATATATAAACACCTTCAACTAAGAAATATACCCCTTATTAAGGTAGATCTCCTGCTGCTACACTTTAGGCACCATTTTCATGCCCTTTTCCTTGCTAAAACTCGGTGTACACCCAAGAATAATTCTTTCTTGCAAAATAACTTGTTAGATCTATATACTACAAGTTAGATATGATCCATTTGAAAAAATTTCAGTCACACTCTCCCATGAAATGGATCATTTATTCATGAAGACTCTCAAAACTAGTGAAAATTTTGTACTTTTTGAGGGCAGTCAGCAATATAACATAAGAAATTGATTCCTAATGTTATTCAGGTCATTCAAAAGGTTAAATGCATGTAAATAAAAGTTATTAAACCATCAAAATTAGCATGACACCAAAAGGAATCATAGATTCATCAAAAAAATCAAGAAAATGCAAAAAGAGTGAAGTTTTTATTGATTTTCTGTAGCAATCTGTACAACACTTGCAATATCAGCCAACCCTCTATACAAATGCTTTCTCCAGGATTATAGACTCATCATACAACTGTCCCAACTGATTAGAATTGATTTTATTATATTATTGTGATTAAAACTCCTAAAACTCACTTTTCCACCCAAAGTTGGATTTCAAAAATTTGAATTTCCAACATTGCAATTTATTAACTTCTATTAACTATAAAGCTTCCAAAACTATTACATATCATCATTCAACCTTATTTAACCTAATTAGGACATCATATACTTAATTAAACTCCTAGAACATTATTGTTCCATTTACAAGTCAATTTGGTCCTATGGTCCTTATCAAGACCCTTAGGACTTTTGATCTTCCTGTTACACTCATCCATGCCAAATGCCATTATAGGCTTCAAAATGCTATAATTGATGCTCTAGAAAGGTTTATAGGCCTTCAAGACCCCTGCCATCTCCTGACTCTCCAAAAGATCCTCAAGGAGCTTGGGTGCTCCTGCACCATCATGGCATTCCACCACCATGAGACCACATTTCTTTGAGGCATTTTTTTCAAACAGTTCATTCCCTTGTCTATGCTATTGCTTACTATTATGCTATGATAGATTTTTACTAAGCATCCATAACTTGTTCGAAACCACCTGTTTTAGGCTTTTAGCCATAGCAGCAAGGCAATGAATTGTTTGGCTAAATGCTTTGATAGACATGTATGAAAAATGTGTTAGCATAGACAAGGCAGTGAACTCTTTGAAAAAATGCCTCAAAGAAATGAGGTCTCATGGTGATGGGATGGCATGACTAATGCCATCACAAGAAAATTGCTATGGATTGTCATGGCATTCCATCACCATTGAGACCACATTTCTTTGAGACTTTTTTTCAAATAGTTTGTTTCCTTTTCTATGCTATTCTTATTAGTATGCTTTGATAGATTTTTTCCACAAACATCCATAGCTTTTTTGGAAGCACCTATTTTAGGCTTTTAGCCATAGCAACAAGGAAGTGAATTGTTTGATAAAATGCTTTGGTAAACATGTATGATAAATGTAGTAGCATAGACAAGGCAACAACTATTTAGGAAAAATGTTCAAAGAAATTTGGTCTCATGGTGATGGAATGCCATGACAATCCACAACAATTTTCTTGTCATGGCATTCCACCACCATGAAACCACATTTCTTTGAGGCATTTTTTTCAAACAGTTCATTCCCTTGTCTATGTTATTGCTTACTATTATGCTATGATATATTTTTTCTAAGCATCCATAGCTTGTTAGAAAGCACCTATTTTAGGCTGATAGCCATAGCAGCAAGGAAATGAACTATTTGGCTAAATGCTTTGATAGACATGTATGAAAAATGTTAGTATAGACAAGGCAGTGAACTCTTTGAAAAAATGCCTCAAAGAAATGAGGTCTCATGGTGATGGGATGCCACTTAATGCCATGACAAGAAAATTGTTATGGATTGTCATGGTATTCCATCACCATTGAGACCACATTTCTTTGAGGATTTTTTCAAATAGTTTGCTGCCTTTTCTATGCTATTGCTTATTAGTATGCTTTGATAGATTTTTTCCACAAGCATCCATAGCTTTTTTGGGAGCACCTATTTTAGGCTTTTAGCCATAGCAACAAGGAAGCAAACTATTTGATAAAATGCTTTGGTAAACATGTATGATAAATGTAGTAGCATAGAAAGGTAGCAATGAACTTTTGAAAAATGCCTCAAAGAAATGTGGTCTCATGGTGATGGAATGCCATGACAATCCACAACAATTTGCTTGTCATGGCATTCCACCACCATGAGACCACATTTCTTTGAGGAATTTTTTTCAAATAGTTCATTCCTTTGTCTATGTTATTGCTTACTATTATGCTATGATAGATTTTTTCCTAAGCATCCATAGCTTGTTCAAAGCACCTATTTTAGGATTTTATCCATAGCAGCAAGGCAATGAACTGTTTAAATGCTTTGATAGACATGTATGAAAAATGTGTTAGCATAGACAAGGCATTGAACTCTTTTGAAAAATGCCTCAAAGAAATGAGGTCTTATGGTGATGGAATGCCATGATAATCAAAAGCATTTGATTGTCATGGCATTCCATCAGTCATGAGACCTTTTTGAGGCATTTTTTCAAAGAGTCCATCGCCTTGTCTATGATATTACTATTATGCTTTTGATAGATTTTTCCAAGAATCCATAGCTTGTTCGAAAGCACTTGTTTTAGGCTTTCAGCGATAGCAACAAGGCAACACTTGAACTATTTGACAAAATGCTTTGGTAGACATGTATGAAAAATGTGGTAGTATAGAGAAGGTAGTGAACTGTTTGAAAAAATGCCTCAAAGAAATGTGGTCTCATAGAATGCCATGACAACCAAATGCAATTGGTAGCTGCTCCTAGTTATTTTTTATGCAATGTGAAGTAATTGCATAACTACTTAGGTTGACTTTGTAAAAACTATATTGTAATTGAAATTTTGTAATCTATCAGCATCTAGTTATTAGTTATGAAACATGAAGCAATGCTTTCAGTTTGAAAGATGTGCAATGCAATGTAATCAACGTTATGAATATAAACTACAAAAATCTATTTTTTACAAAGTTACCGGTTCAGTTTTGGGTTCAGGATCGGGTTCGAGGACCTGGTTCACCAGTTCGGCAAAATTTTTTTGGGGGTTGGGTTCGTTTTGGGTTCGGTCATACAAAAACATATAAAAATAAGAAATATATACATATTTTCAGCAGTAATCAAGTTCAAAATACACCACCATATTAATAGTCAAATAACCTAGCAAAAATACACCACCACTTTCATAGTGAAATATTAAAATATTAGTGATCTACTCGAATGTCATGATACAAAATTATAAATTAAAGTTCAAACATAAAAATTTCAAGTGTTTACAATCAGCTATTATTGATCATTGATCAATCTGAAAAGTGTGAACATTTTTCTGTGTGGAAGGAAAACAAGAAAACAATGTTACATAATTATTTACATTGTGAAGGAGCCAAAACCTTTTGCAGATCGTAGAAGAATCTCAATGATTTTTTGGGTGTCCTTGCCTTGGAACGGAACTATCCTGAGCCACAAATGATTGACCAGGAACTGTGAGAAAGAAATAAGATAAATCACATGCAACTTGCTGCAATTTCTTTCCTTGGGAAAAAGGGTAAAGTTTGCTTTTCAGGGAGAATCTCCTTTAGAGTTTGAACGCATCAATAATTTTCAAGATAGACTTAGCCAAATATGTCATCTAGGTTTGAAGCTTTTAGGTAAAATGTTTGTTTCTTAAAATTTTGTTCAAAATTTAAGATGTAAACTCTCCTCCCTTGGGGAAGAGAAGGCCTATCAAACCTAACACTCTTACGCAACGCTTCTTAAGTTCTTGTTGATGCAGTATTAGATGCGAAGTTTCAAAATAGGCATGGTTATACAAATTCTCATCTCACGACTATCATTGCATCAAATTAAGAATTTTCAATCCTTTATGGTCTAGACAAGAGAAGTATGGTGTAGTGTTCCAATGCTGAAGTCTTATTGTGAATCTCTTTGCTATGAGTGGTTCAAAAATGAGGAATCTATCTTCTGCACCAAATGAGAAATATTCACAATATGTTCTAGGAATGAATAAGTCCATAAGATCGGGTATGCAAGAACTGAGAATTGCAAATTTGGCTTACATTTGACTTCCAAACACATAAATTTTCACACTTTTCGATGTTCACACATAAGTCAAAAAATATATGTGCGTAAGTTGTAAAGTATACACTTAAATACACGTAACTCATATCTATTGAACCATGAATTTATAATTTGCAAATATGGACACCATCGATAAAAAGATTTGTATTAAGCAAATATCCATGTATGCATACACCAATATATGTCGATATAAGTATAAAATATAGTTACAAAATAGCCATATAGGCTTACGAGAATGCCATTTAGGCATTCAATGTCAAATATATCCAATACAAAATATGTATAAAATTGCCATGTAGGCATACAACAAAGGGCTCTATGCATTCAAAATTCATTTCTCTCCATGCTCTGGTTCAAATACAATTTTCTTTCCCTTTCCTAGGTGATTTGATGGCAATAAGTCTGCCACCCATTTCTCTTATGCTCGAGGAGTGCTCCTGCTCCTCCTCCTAGTGTTTAGCTTCTAGTGAAGTTTCAACTGTTAAAATAAGAAGTAAAGACATTAATATATAGAAATTACATTATAAAATTAATATATTTAACAAAATAATCACTTACAGCCATCTCACGATCACTCTCCTTGATGAAAATATTTGCATGCTAATGCTCAGGCGTGCTCAAGCCCTATATAAACCATCCAAATAGGAATTAAACTATGAATCAATAATGGTTTGATTTTTCACTAGAACTAGTTCATCTATAACAATGAATGTAAATTGAAATTTAGTAATTTGCCTCATACCTCCCCTATCAAAGCCATCAAGGATTGTATAGCAGAGGAAACACCAATATCCATTGCCCTCGTAACGTTTGGCGGTGTTTCTGTCACCAACATCTGAAAATGAAACAACAAATTATTCAATCACAAAAAAGTTACAATAGCGATCCATGTGATGACTTATAATGTATGAGATCTAATGAACAAAATTTTGATTACAAGTATTAAACAGATATATTTTTGAATATTAGTTATCGAATTTGAAGTAATGCTTTGATTTTGAATGATCTGTGTAATGCAACGTAAGGTCAACAACATGAATATAAACTACACAAATCTATTAAACTTAGAATTCATTACTTAAGTTCTCTTTAAATTCTATATTACCTCCGTGAACGTTTGATCTAATCTACTGGCACTAGGAGGTGTTTCCTTGAGACCTCCAACAGTACCCTAATCAACATTCAAAATCACATATTAAAATACCATTCATAAAACAATGCTATTAACACATGTAATAAATTTATAATTGTTTACTAACTTTACATACCCCACCGATAAGTGTACTACAAAAATAAGTAGGTGGATGACTGGTGTATCCAGTCTCTACATTGTGACCCTGCAATTTTATTAAAATAATAAAACTAAATTAGTTAATCTTGCATTTGACAATCAAAATTTAATAAATTAAATTCAATGAACATGTTGAATTTTACCTGAGTGTCAATGCCATATGCATCATGCAAAATGTCAGTCATCTTCTCCATCCCCATAGATGCATAGTAGCATATGGATCCTGCGTAGCACCCTCTTGAGTGTCGGTAGGGTCATATGAACAAGTCACCCCGCAAGATTGACACACTTGGGTTCAAAGGCCACCACCTGAAGACTCCCCTGGATGGCACTGTACAATAGGGCTAGTGTGATGGATGACACTCTGGGTCAAAGTTGTGATCGCCTGCAATGTCTCTATGTCGACACTCCCCTTTGCAATGACAGGCATCACAATCTGCTCATGAGGCGGCCTAGCGAGAGGTCGTCTCTATTGCTGCATAGGATCCGACTGTGCACCGGGCTTATCTTGAGCTGACCCCCCACCTCTCCCCTGGAACTCCCTCATATCAAAATAATTTGGGATCTGGTTCAATACAAACTTGCTGTATAGTTTCCTAAGAAAATATTGGGGGACTTCACAATTATTGCACGGTGGGTAATCAAAGACCATATACCATCTTTCATAAAAACGGTTCTTAATCTCTTAGTGGTGCCACCAATGAATAGGAAACCTCTTTGCACTGAGGGTAAGATTTTGATTTTTTTTAGGATCAATGAATAGAGAGCACAAATCACCTTTAGTAATTTTTAAATCTTTTACTTGTTGATATGATAATTTGTCTACATAATATGCCCTAGCTTTCTGCCTCCTATCTTGCCATCTGGATATTTTTTGGGTGATTGCGTCTACATTTTTTAACATGTCTTTCAATGAATTTGCTAGAAGCATTCTTTCTGTGGTTGAAGCATTTGGATCACTCAACCTACTGATAAGATCCTCAAGTTGTTTTCTATTGTTCTCAATTTCACTCAAATTTTCTTGAGTGCTAGGAGGGAATTGAGAGAATGGTGGGGGAGGTTGATTTTATTGTTGAGGATTTTTCTATTGAGGATTTACCTCATCTTCTTGTTGAGGATTTGCAGGATTTCCTACAGATTTACAAAAAAAATCCAAATCTAGCCTAAAACAAACAAAATCAATTTCAAACTAACAAATTCAAAACAAATAGTAAACAATACTTACCTCCTGCATCTCTTCGTAGTTGTGGCACCATATTTGCAGACAAAATCTAACTATTCTTGATGAAATTTGCAGAAGTCCTTCCTCCTAGAACGTGAGCGTGTTATGTGTTTCCCCATTTTTTTCCCATTTGGCCACAAAAGTGCGACCAACTTCATGCACCCGCCCTTGGATATTCTTGTAATATAACCTTGGTCATGCCTACTTTGTTTGGGTGTAGGGAGGATGTTTTAGGTGTCTTGTTGACCACATAGGAAAGCTTTCCTTTCTATGTTTTGGTTCGAGATGTTTGGAATATCTGAACTACATTTTAAATAACGTTTCATATGTCAGGTGTGAATAGGGGTATTCTAATCTATTTTTTGAGTCAAATTCCATCGCACTAGGTACAACACCATCCTCGTTCTTTATACCTTGATGCATCGTTCCTATGTGTGTTATCAAACATAAGGTAAGTAGCCCTTTTAAAATCCCAATTTTTGATAAGTAAATAATCATCATCATCATCACTCATCATCATATCTAATAAAGTCTTAATGACTGATGGACTTGTTGGATCCTCTTGTCATCCATCTTATTCTTCTTATTCTTCTATCTTTACTAACATTTCTATCCAAGTATTGGATCTGTGTGTTATATCAAAACATACATGAAGCTAACCATGGCCAATGATTGTCTACATCATCAAATCTATCTACATCAAACATTCGATCTGAACTAATCCTAAACCTTTTTGTCGCAAGATTGGCCCTCAAATAGAAATTTTCGCTTGATCTCTTGAGGGGGCATTGTACCAACATAATTCTTTTGTTGGGGAAGTAGTGGGGCATCAAAATAAATTAGATAATTTTTGAATATTTGATCATGGTAGTTTATTCTTTGAACCAACGCAACAAGTACATTGCTTTAAAGAGGGGAAAAATGTAAACACGTAAAATGTATTGATTGATCCTATACACTTGATCTTGATCCAAATTTTACTAACTCCATTCTCTTAATTAAATAAATCATTTTTATTTAATTAAATCTCTAAAGTCATTCTATTAAATTAAATAAACTAATCCTTATTTTATTTAATCTAACACCATCTTTAATTAAATAAATCAAATATTTATTTAATTAAGTCTAAATCCATCATTCCTCTCATTTTGATTTAAATTAATCCAACAATCTACGTAAAAATGGTCAAACAAGCTAATCTCCCTCTTAATTAATCAAATCATGATTAATGCTAATCTTAATCCATCAAATCCTCTAGCTTTTACAACTTTCTTGTGAAAATAATTTTAATTGATTTATTAAATCTCCTTTTTCATTCAAAAAGGCATCAAAGCATGGAATATTCCTCAAATTTGAAATCTCTCCCCAAAAGTACTTGTCCATCCAACAAGGCATTAAAGGCCTCTTACATGTCCTATTCTTGAGACAAGTGATATTAACTCCATCTTTCATCTCATATTTCAAGCCATCTTTTGAATTTCAAATTTCCCCCTCTTTGGACATTGCCCAAAATGTGCTCCATCTCTCTTCAATAGCATGTTGACAAGTGGCGCTTAATCACTGGTTTATCTTTAGTCCCACATTCATCCTATTCCTCAATCCTCTATCCTTCTTTGTTATACACAAAGGCCTCCTCTATTGTATTTGATCATCCGCAATCCATGTAAGATCACTATGCTCATTTGGATCCACAATCTTAGGAATTTTCATCCATTTTCATCCACATTTCATCTTTCATAGCTAGGTTACAGAGGATTTTCATCAAAGATCATCAATCTTCATAAAAGATCATCAAAGTTTGCAAGGAATTGGGAAAGGGCTATTTTCCACATCAAAATAGCGCTAATTCCCCCATGAGATTGAGGGTTTGAGTGTTTTGGATAAGATTATTTAGCTTCTATTTGATATTCTCTCTTGTTTTCTTGTTCATTTCATTTCAAATGAATCTTATGGGGAATGTTGTTTCTAACTTGTATATTAGACTAATAATGTGTTTGTTATTTGTGTTTGTGTAGGTCTAAGATCACCATTCATAGTGGGATCACCCCATATATATAGTGAAAAAATCAGACACACCATGAGAGGAAGTCATAGTGTAGTAGGGTGCTCATGAATGAGTAATGCAACATTGTCCTTCTCACCAAGACATGTCAACACAAGTGACCACATAATTGTACAACAATAGTTACATAGTAAACAACATTGAACAATCACCAAATAAACATATAGTAACCATAATCAGATAACCACATAATACACATAGTTAAATCAATCCACATAAAACAATAAGCCCATAAATATGTCATAGCATATGCATAACTCAAACAGTAGCAAAACATCAAAGTGTCATCAAATGTCATCCAGTAACATCAAGGCAATAAATATAACATCAAAAAACTATCATAATGTCTATCCAAATAGAATAATCATCAGTCCACTAGGGAAAAACATGAGGGGAACTACATCATCCCCCCTAGGATTAGATTTACCTGTGGAATCCTACAAACAAGTATGGGTATGATTCTCGTATCCAGCATGCATCCTCCCAAGTAGTTGAAGCCTCATCATTAGGATCCCACTAGACCCTCACCTACTCAATGTCTTGAACCCTAAGGGAAAGTCTCTTGTGCTATAGAATGGCCATGATATCTAGTGCTAGTTTCCCATCCTCTACCTATAAGGAATTCCAGTCAAGAACATGAGAAATGTTCGGATAGTATGGTCTAAGAACAGAAACATGGAACACATCATGAATGCATGATATAATAGGTGATGAAGCAAGTCAGTAGGCCATAGGACCAACCTCTCCAAAACCTCAAATGACCCTACAAAATGTGGTGTGAGCTTAGAGCCTTTTCCATAATGGATCAAACTCTTTCTCAGATGCTCCTGTAAGAAAACCTTGTCACCAGCTGAAAATTGACTATTGACCCTATGAGCATCTACATATTTCTTTTGTTTGTCCTGCACTGCCAGCAAGTGCTATATAATACAAGCAACTTGTTGCTCCATATCTTGAAGCATATCAGGTCCAAGAAGGATCCTATCCTCAAGACGATCCCAACTCAGGGGAGTTCGGCAGGGATGAACATACAACGCCTGAAATAGAGGCATACCAATCAAACTATGGTACCAATTATTATATGCAAGCTCCACTAAATACAAGTAGTCCTCCCATCAAGACTATTACTCCATAATGTACATCCTAAGAATATCCTCAACAACCTGGTTGACCCTCTCAGTCTGTCCATCTATCTCTAGATGGTAATAAAAACTAAACTTCAACTGGGTTCCCAAAGCATGCTACAAGGACATCCAAAGTGTGGAAGTGAATATTGGATCTCTATTAGAGATAATTCTATGAGGAATTTTGTGTAGTCTGACAATATCCTCCATGAAAATTTTGGCCACAGAAGTAGCATTATATGATGATCAAATAGGAGAAAAGTGTACCAACTTAGTTAACCTATCCACGGTGACCATGATTGTGTCATGATGGTGAGAATACATAGGCAAACCAACTATGAAATCCACTAAAATGATATCTCATTTCCATTTAGGAATGAGATGTGGCTGCAAAAGACCTATGGCATGCTGGTGCTCTGCCTTAACTCTCTGGAACTCCAAAAACCTTGAAAAAAATTCTACAATGTCTCTCTTCATTCCAACCTAGAAATTCAACTAACAAAGGTTTGCATACATATTCTTGACACCTAGATGAGAAGAATAGGGTGCCCGATGAGCCTCTGACATGATTGGGGTGTGAAGACCCTCATAATTAGGAACATAAATATGACTTAAATTCTACAAGAGGCCATCTAATTGAAGCGAATAACCCACAAATCTTCCCTCCAAAACTCTTCTTGACTCCACCTCTGACTTCACCTCCCGATAGCAATTGTCTGTAGGAAGTGCTACAAGAATCTGAATCCTCAAATCTACACCAAGAGTCATTGCTGACAGCTCATGTCTCCGTTGACTAAGAGCATCCACCACAAAATTTTCCTTACCTTGGATATATTTGACCACAAAATCATACTCAAAAATGAATTCCATCCACTGTCACTACCTAGCATTCAGCTTTGGATGTGTAAATATATACTATAAACTATGATGATCGCTATGCAACTCAAATTGATGCCCCAACAAAAAGTGTCTCCATCTCACTAAGGAATGCATAATGGTAGCTTACTCTAAGTCATGCGTGAGATAGTTCAACTCATGATCCTTAAGTTTTTGAGACTCATAGGAAATCACATGGCCATCCTGCATCAAGACTACTCCTAAATCCTCCAAAGATGGATCTATACACACCAAAAAGTCTCTAGTAGGATTAGGGATTGCTAAAATAGGTGCACTTGTCAACCTCTCCTTGAGAGTTTGAAAGGCTAACTAACACTATTCTGACCAAATGAACTTCTTCCCTTTCCTCTAAAGAGAAGTGATGGGATGTGCTATCCTCAAAAAACCCTATACAAACTGTTGATAGTAGCCTACTAAGCCCATAAAACTACAAACCTCTAAAACATTAGTGGGCGCAGACCAATCTATAATGGCTTGGATCTTTGAAGGATCCACAACAATACCTTCTCTTGAAATAACATGGCCCAAATATCTCACCTCTGACTGGAAGAATTTGTGCTTAGCCATATTTGCATAAAGTTGATTATCTCTCAGACACTATAAGACCTATCTCAAGTGCTCCTCATGCTCCTCCATCATCCTTGAATAAATAAAAATTTCATCAACACAAGGAAAAATCTATCAAGATAAGTGTGGAACACTCCATTCATCAAATTCATGAACACAAATGGTGCATTCATCAACCTCAACAACACAACAGTGAACTAATAAAGCTCATAATGAGTGTGGAATGTAGTCTTATGGATGTATGCCTTGAATATTTGTAATTGATGGTACCCCAACTTAAGATCAATTATTGAAAATACCTTAGTTCCCTTAATTTGATCAAAGATATCATCAATTCTTGGTAAGGGATACATTTTCTACACTGTCACTTTATTTAACTTTTAATAATCAATGCACAACTGAAGGGATATGTCCTTCTTCACAAATATGACTGGTACTCCACAAGGGGAAGCACTAGGATGAATGAACCCTTTCACCAACAACTCCTTGAACTACAATCAAAGCTCCTGAAGCTCCTACATGGTCATCCGATATGGAGCTTGAGAGATGGGTTCTACTCTAGGAACTAGGTCTATCCTAAAATCAATGTCACGCTTAGGTGGCATCCCCAGAATCTCACTAGGGAAAACATCTGCATACTCTCTAAGAATTGGATAATCATCAAGGGACACCTCTTGACTCTCCCCTAGCTCCAAATCATTGAAAATCACCGCAAACAATTGGAAACCCTGGCACACACATCTCCTCAACTACATAGTATAAATCATACATAAAGAGATGGGCCTCGATATGCCAGCTACTTCTACCTCTCTACTTGATTCAACCACACACCTCACTGACTTACGTTGGAAATCGATCATTGCTCAGTGAGCATGCAACTAGTCCATGCCCAAAACAATGTCATAAAATCCAAGGGGTATGATAGGAAGGTCCACCATGGTCAGAAGTGAACCAATCCTCAAACCACAACCATGCATAAGGGATTCCACTGCTACCTTAGCTCTGGAGGCCAATTTGACCTACAACCTAACATCTTTCTTTGATGCCACCAGTCTACAAAACTCTACTATGGAAGGGGAAATAAACAAATTAGAAGCACCAGAGTCAAAGAGAATAGAGATATCAATACCCTATAACACACCTGTAGTCTCCATCACTATACCCTAAAATTTATTTCTAGTGGTTATCAACCACTACAAATACTCTATGGGACCTACCTGCATCCCCTACTATTGGCTCTAAAGCTGTCAGCCTCTAACTAAATCCTGTAATGTTCTTCTGAGGACACTATCTAGGTGCATGGCCCTGTTGGCCTCAAGAGAAACACCATGTACCTCTGTCATATCCTCTGTCACTTGGGGGTGCACTAGACTATTGAAAACTACCTTTGTTGGTTGTAGTTTGTGAGCTCTATGCTAGATGATTAGAATGATCATGCTAAGCTTACTACCAACTTTGATTTTTCCTAGACTAAAATCTACCACCCTGCTAAGACTGTGAACTCTTATGTTTTGTATGAGAACAATGTTATTGTTGTTGCTCACCCTTAGCAGGCACATGATGGCTCCTAGAGGAACCTACTACCGCTGTCTATGACTGACCACCTCGTGAACCAAATCCTACTAGAGGTGCACTACCAATCTATACACCTTTATGACCTCCCACTACCATGGAAAAATTCTCCTCTACTAGTTGGGCTTTCTCCATTGCCACCTCCATGGTCTTCAACTTGAAGACCCAAACTCCTCCACTGATTTAGGCATTCAACTCCCTAACAAAATTTTGCACCAACATAGCCTCATCATCGCTGATACAATCATACTCCTTAAGATCATAAAACCTGCACTCATATTTCTCTACTGATATGGGCATTTGTCTCAACTCATGGAACTCATCAACACAATGCTATCTCTAGTGGTCTAACAAGAAACGAGCTTTGAATCTCTCCAAGAACATCTCTCATGACACAACCAATATCAAGGTGCAATTTATGTTCCTCTAAATGCCACCATGTAGAGGAAAAACCTTTGAGGTGCATAATGGCACACCTCGCCTTAGTGCTACTTCCATATGGGTGCATGGAAAAACACCTATCTGGGTCGATCAACCAAGTATTTTCCTTCAATCTACCACTAGAACCATCAAAAGTAGGAGGAAATGCCCTCAAAAGATCCGTCATATGCCCTACAGTAATAGCCTCTTACTTTTTTGTGACCTATCTCCTCTGAGGAGAACATTCTCTTTCCCTAACCACCTGCTGATGACCCTCCTACCTAGGGCCTAGACATGAAAGGACCTCCTCAAGTAAATGGCACAACTACTCTCCCTCTAACCCCGGATGACCTAGATTCTAACTTTTGCCTCCCAAGTTATTTTGAGAACACTGTTGTTCCTCACAGTCACTCTCACGGTAACTCTGAGAAGGAGTGTTCTGGTGATTGGCCCCACGGCCACTAGCACGACCTCTACCACAACCCCTACCTCAACCTCTAGGCATCCTCTTACACATCAACACCAAAAGAAAAGTCATAGATATTAGACGAGGATGACATAAGGGGGAAAAACATAAACTCAAGAGTCTAAGCACTAGGACAACATAATGGCCCCAATTAAACTAGAGTACCCATTGTTATAACCTGGCTCTAATACTAGGTGTAAGACCCCGCCAAAGAACCCCAGATGACAACACAACCAACAACAGATTATGACATAATTTTTTTTTAAAGTAAAATAACATGATTTGTAAAATACATATAAATATGACATCTAAGTTATACTGTGTCCTCTAAGGTTCGATGACTGCATTACTTAACAATATCTAAACATACATCACAAATTACTGACAGTAAGAGTTTATTTTAAATCCATAACATAAATGAATAAGCACAAACATCTCCATATTATAACATTAGATACATCATCATTAAATATCATATAATAAGAATCAAAGTGTACATATATAGTTTCCTTTACATAAGGGTACATTAGTACTTGGTTACAAGATTACATCAAAGCTTCCCTTATAAAAAAGGGAAGAATACATCAAAATTACATTACATGATACAAAGGATATACAGATCATACAATACATAACATGTGCAACTACCCCTTGAACTAGTTCAAGATCCGAAATCTGCTACATAGGGTACATCCTTCATGCACACAAACCACAACTGGGAAATCCAATGGAGTGAAAAGCACATTCAACCCGACCATGTAGAACCCTAAGTTCCACCCCCTATGCTAGGAGATAACAATAAGGTCCCACCACCAAAGCATTCAAGAAGACAATAGCACAACACAAAGGCTAATAAGACTCCAACATACAAAGTACACAAAAAATCACATAACAGTGACACTGCTTCCAAAGGCACATAAACAACAAATGGGAAACACAAGACAAGTGAATGCTAGGTTGCAGCAGAGAGGAGTTTCATCACATAGCCCTAGCATGGGTTATCTTGAAAGTCTCTCACTAGACCCTGGCCCCATAGGGTGACACATGCGGAACCAACTTTCCTTTCATGAAGATAAGAGAGTTGGTCTTGCCAACTAGGCCTTTTCAACCCATCCCTAGCCTAAACGAGTACTACAAGAATGGGCGAGGCATCCAATTATCTTAATTAGAGTGAAATTTTACCCAACCCCCTATTTTATAAAGTAGGTTATCACTAAGTTAAGAAACTCTAACATGGGTTATCCTAGACACCACATTGTACGTGAGGCCCCATTGAGATCCACTCTACCTACTAAAAACTAGGAGACCCAACACATCAAATAGGGTAAATCCATCTTGCAGAAATTGCAAAACCACATGAACATACACATAGGGTAAGGCATGAACCTTCCCACACACAAAACCAACCATAACAGTGAATAAACAGTGCATGGATACAAACCATCGTGTACCCAAATCAAGACATAATCAACCATTTCAAAATAAATAATCATAAAGCTCCATCATGCAGAAATACACCTCCTAGCCTCTGGAAGTCTAACTGACCATTTTTCACAAGAATATCCCCATTTAGAAATAATACTTCAAAACATCTCCATTTCCAAGATTGTCACCATACATGAACCCATGATACAAGCACATAATTTAGAGTTTACATAACTATAATACATAGTAAGAGAGGAAATACATCATTTTAAAAAGTTCATTTAATTCATTTATTTAAACTAATTTCCATATTTATCTAAATGCACATTTATACAATAAATCATTTCTCTAATTCACTTAAATGTAACGATTCAATTTTCACTTATTAAATTCTCCAATTCGCTTACTATATTATCAATTAATTACTAGATAGAAGTATTTTTCATAATTATCAAACTTATATGCAAGTATATATATATATATATATATATATATATATATATATATATATATATATAACAAAATATTGTCTTTTAATATAAGAAAATAGTAATTACATAAGCAAAAAATATGCCAAACATGATTCACCATATATATATATATAACAAAATATTGTCTTTTAATATAAGAAAATAGTAATTACATAAGCAAAAAATATGCCAAACATGATTCACCATATATATATATATATATATATATATATTTATATTTATATTTATATTTCAAAATGTCATTCATAACTTTCATATTGATCGAAACCCTCAATAATCGAATGTTCTCATAATACAACATAATTATCAATTAAATACAATGAGTTTCTATACAAATTTCTTACCCTGTCAAATCTAATGCAACTGATTTTACTAAGTATTACAGATTGCATGGAGTAGCAAACATAACACACAAATTAGTTGTTAACTTAAAATAAAATCTGCAAAAATCATTACATAAATTTGTGGTTCGACTGCCATGCCAAGCAAAACATAAAGTCTGAAAAATAGAGATACATGGAGGCACAATATTGAATTGTCTAAAATATTCGATTTCCTCTAATCCAGCATAATGGAGACATATGCATAAAGCATAATTCCTAACCAAGGATATTTGACACCACGCACAAGTGAATTCTTTGATCAATAACTTAAAAAATACAATTCATAACAGGCTAGAAGTAAACGCAGAGGGAGATGCCATAAGTAATGAAGCCAATCTAAATGTTCCAAAGTTGATAATTGGCTTGACATAAATTTATCCAAATTGCAAATAGAAATTGCATCATAAGCATCAATTGACTTTACTAAAAGGGTCGATTGTTTTACGAGATAAGGCTTCAATATGGAGCTCAGGCATTCATGGTTTAATAGAGATTTAAATGCCAAGAAATAAAGTACCAAACATGGTGCAAGGAGAGTAATGATTGAAGGTTGCGCTCAAGTCAATTTTTTAAAAAGGCTTAGAAACTTTCAAGCAATAGTAATTTGGTAGGTGTAAAGTCGATTCCATCAACCTTTCCATACGATTGTGCAAGGAGGGGAAAAGCATGCAAATTGTTTAAGAACTACGAGCCTTTAAAATAACGACAAAATTTAGGAAAAGATTATTGGTAATGCAAAATGAAACAATCAGAAGAATAGGCTTGTGCTAAATTAGTTACGAACAAATGAAAACATCATGCAAAAGAAAAAAATAAGAATGGATTTAGAATAATGGAAATCACATTTTTAAGCTACAACAACAGGCAAGAATTCATCTACATTAAAAAAAAGAAATTTTTAGGTAAAACAATATACAGACTAACCTATAATCCAACGCTACTGAAATGGAAGAATGGTGCCAAGATCAACTATTGTGTTCGCAACGGTCCGTTTCTTCAAAGCAATTCAATAACAATCCATTTTCTCAACTCAATATTTTCTTTTCAAAAACAATTCATAGAAGAAATGCAACCTATTCTACTGAAGAATTTCTTCATACAAAGTTATTCTCTATTCCCAAAACTAAAATTCAAAGATGAAAAAAACCCCCAAAATGAAAATTATTAACCAAGGAAAGCTTTTTAATAAAACAAACAAAAAGCGGATAAAAATCTCATAAAAAAATGTTTCCAATGAAAACTAGTTCGAAGTCATGCATGTGCTTCTAAATTACTTCTTCTATCTTTTTAATTTTTTTTACTGATTATCCATTAACTCATGCCAATTAATATTTTATTTTGTATTATATTATTTTCAACCTTTTAATTTATTTAAACTCCACATTAAAAATGAATATATTTTATTTAATTATGAAAATACTCTATAACACAATAATTTAATTCAATAATCTAATTAACCAACACAACATATATAACTATTTATCAACATAATTTATTTAATAATTTATTTAATTCAAACAAATTAATCAAACAACCTTATCAAGCCAATTTAATTTAACAACTAAATAACCATATAAATCACCAAGCATAACAAGGTCAGAATGAGAACACTAACCATGAACACACACAAGAATGACGGATGAACAACTAGATACTCATGCTCATCGAGGATGATGGAAAGGGTGGGGGGACCTTTCATTATCTCTGTTCTCAACAACTTTCTATTGGGTTTAAGGCATGCTCAGACCTAAAAATTCAAGTGGAGTCAATGACTGGTACTTGCAACCTACATCAAACAAAATGGACAAACAACAACATATATATATATATATAGTCAGATAGACAAACACACCATGAGAGGAAGTCGCAGCATAGCAGGATGCTCACAAATGAGTAATGCAATGTTGTCCCTCTCACCAAGACACATCAAACAAGTGACCACATCATTGTACAATAACAGTTACATAGTAAACAACATCGAACAATCACCAGATAAACATAGTAACCATAATTAGATAACCACATAAACCAATAAGCCCATAAAACTGTCATAGCATATGCATAACTCAAATAGTGGCAAAACATCAAAGTGTCATCAAATGTCATCCAGTATCATCAAGGTAGTAAATATAACATCAACAAACTATCATAATGTCTGTCCAAACAAAATAATCATTAGTCCACTAGGAAATAGCATGAGGGGCACTAGATAATTTAAAAATTTGAAATCAAAATACCCCATAAGGGTTGCCGACTAGGACTGGTGTTGACATATGTACTCACAATGCAAATGATTGCCCCATCGTTAGTGTCATATGTACACCAAACAGTTTGATTGTTAAAATTTATTGCAATTTGTTTTTTGATATATACATTCATTAAAATTCTTATAAATTCAACATGTAGATGCATATTTATACCTGTGTTGCACTATCCTCAGGGTGATGATCTGCAGTAAAAAATTCTAGAAATGAACTGAGGTGACCAAATGATCCACTAGAATCTCCACATCCACTCGAACTAAGTGTGTCATGATCAATTCCATAGCATAGTTGATGACAACTAGTACATACATGTGGTATCGACACTCATGGAGTGGTACTAGGACCAACTCCATAAATCACTCCTCCATCATCGTAGTCTCTATGCTCCCTAGTTGCTATCGCAGAAGCATGCTAATCAAGGTCTCTTACGGGCGTAATGAGGGATCCTACTGTTGATACCACCATACGTTGATGCACACGTGCGGGAATGGAAAGACCAAGAGGAGCAACAAGGGGTTGTGCATGCATAGGGCATTGGGGATCAACCCTTGCCCCTAACCTCTGTTGTGGCATGCCACCACCGACACCCTAAAATGATTTAAAATGAAAATAATTGGAATTTTTTCCCATAACAAACTTTACATATAGTTTCCTCAAAAAATATAATGGGACCTCCAAATTAGCGTGTGGTGGAATTTCAAATACCATATACCATCGATCCCAAAAATGTGCACTCATCTATGGATGTATGTACCATCTCATGGATATTCTAGATTTATTAGAAGGAATGGGTTTCTAAGTATTAGGGTCAATAAAATAAGGGGATAGATGGTTTTTTTAATTTTTAGGTCTAAAATTTGTTTATATGAGAGACCATCTACATAAAATCGTCTCATCTCCTCTCTATCTCGTTGATGCCTATCTAAGTCAAAATTGATAGTCCTAATGGCATCGACAAATTTTTACATGACAAATGCAAAATTTCACATATGTGGTGGAATCAATGCTTCATTTTGCATAGCATTGATTTGGTTTTGAATGGATGCCACTTGTTCATTGATAGGTGCTTGCAAGCAAGCCTCATCTAATCCAACAGGTGGTGGAGGTGGGATATGAGGTGGAGGCGGTGGAGGGGGAGGTGGAGGGGGTGGAGGTGGAGGTTGCCAAGGTGTTGTATTGATGATATCGTCAATGTCAAATTGATCTATTATATCTATATAAGTGTTCATCTCCATTGAATTATACAAACTTACAAAATTACAAGAAATAGTTAAACTTGAAATGTACATGAAAATTTGTTTAAATAGGATGTGCATACATATACATACATTGATCGAACTTGAGCATGTGCACACAAATTTCAAAATTTAACTTGTACATGCATTTAAAATAAAAAATACGATGCATAATGTATGCATACATCATTCAACTAAACTATGTGTACATACAGATAGTTAAATTTGTTTAAATAGGATATGCATACATATACATACACAAGCATACATTGATTGAACTTGAGCATGTGCATACAAATTTCAAAATTTAACATGTGCATACATTTAAAATAAAAAATACAATGCATAATGCATGCATACATCATTCAACTAAACTATGTCACGTAAATACAAATTTCAAAATTTAAGATCTAGAACTATGTAATTTTAATACATGTACATACTAGAAAATAAACTTGAAACATTCACAAAAAGTTCAATTATGTCTAGCATATATATATATATATATATATATTACATTTTTCCAACAGGAGAAATCATGATCTAGTAGATAGTCATAAAATATATACTATTATAAATTCATCATTATAAGTTCATAAATTCAACCAAATTTATAAATTCATCACTAAAAATATCTATCCAACCAAAATCATAAATTCGTCACTAAAAATATCCATCCAAACAAATTCATAAATTCATCACACAAAATATCCATCAAACAAAATTCATAAATTTATAACTATAAGATCATTGTCTTAATTTATAAAGTGTTGTGGCTCTCTACTGCATCTCTTCATTTCTTTGTGTTTTCCTTTTCAGAATCAAAAGTTCTCCTCTCCTCTAGCCATTGTTGATGCTCATCTAAGATCACATCCATAGCCCTAACAACATCAACAACATTTTGCATCCTAGATGCAAACATCCTCAAAGGTGGTGTGATACATTCTTCATTTTGAATAATGTTGATTTGATCATGAATGGTTCTAACATCAACATTGATTTTTGCTTGCAAGTGAGCACCATCAGTTTCAAATGGTGGAGGTGGGGGGTTATGAGGTGAAGTTGGTGGAGGTGGAGGTGAAGGTGGTGAAGATGGGGGGTGTGGAGGTAGATTACAAATATTATTGAATTGATACATGTGATCTCTAAGGTATAAGTGAACTTGCATTAGATTTGTAATTTCAAAATGCAAGATACGTGCTTAGGAAATACCCTTAAACTATTCAATATAAATGGTCTAGTTGAATAAAAATGATAAAATGTGTAATCCTCATTTATGTCTAAGGCATTTTACTTGAATGAAAAAACAATTAACTATTAATATAGGACAATTTATTAATGCTTTAGGGTTTATGGTTTAGAGTTTAGGATGTAGGGTTTAAGAATAGGATGGCTTAAGGGGATATATGTAGTAAGGTCACTGGAAAAAATGACATGGCTTAAGTGAATAAAATTTGGTGAAGTTTCCCAAGGCAACCAAATTTCATTAAGGGCCTAGGAAAAAATTATGGCTTTAGGGTTTAGGGTAATAGGATTGTTTAAGGGGGTCTATGTAGTAAGGTCTTAGGAAAAAAATGACATGGCTTAAGGGAATAAAATTTGGCGGAGTTTCCCTAGGCAACCAAATTTCATTTTAAGGCCCTAGGACAAAATGATTGCTTTAGGATTTAGGGTTTAGATTATAGAGTTTAAGGTTTAGGGTTTAGGGAACTTAGGGTGAAGTTTGGGTGGCCCTTGGAATAATGGACTTGCAAGTTAGTGAACAAAATTTTCTTGTGGAACAGTTGGATTAGATAGCTCTTGTTTTGACTGACCAACCTCTCATGAAATCTCATTCATATTATAATCTTGCACGATCTTATTATTCTTAAATTTGGTTTCCTTGGGAAACTTCACCAAATTTTGAGAAATCCTTTGATACCCTTAAGAAATGTCATATTAGGACCCCTTAAGACATTGGTATATGGTTTAGGGTGATAGGATGGCTTAGGGGGATCTTTGTAGTAAGTTCCTAGGACAAAATGACATGCCTTAAGTAAATTAAATTTGGTGAAGTTTCCCAAGGAAACCAAATTTTAATAAGGGCCTGGGGAAAAATGATGGTTTAAGGGTTTAGAGTTTAGGGTAATAGGATTTCTTAAGGGGATCTATCTAGTAAGGTCCTAGGAGAAAATGACATGGATTAAGGGAATAAAATTTGGTGGAGTTTCCCAAGGAATTCAAATTTCATTTTAAGGTCCTAGGAAAAAATGAATGCTTTAGGGTTTAGGGAACTTAGGGTGAAGTTTAGGTGTCCCTTGGAATAATGGACTTGCAAGTTAGTGAACAACATTTTCTTGTGGAACAGTTGATTGACATAGCTCTTGTTTCGACTGACCAACCTCTCATGAAATCTCATTCATATTATAATCTTGGATGATCTTATTATTGTTAAATTTGGTTGCCTTAGGAAACTTCACCAAAATTTGAGAACATATTTCATCCCCTTAAGAAATTTCATAGTAGGACCCCTTAAGACATTGGTTTATGGTTTAGGGTAATAGACTGACTAGTTTATGAATATTTTTGATTTTATGAATAGATTGACTATTTCCGTAATAGAAACACATAATTATGTATTATTAAGATTGAGTTTGGTGTATACTTTAACTTGATATTTTTTAAATTGAATATAAGATTATTTTATTCAACATGTTTTTCATTAATATTGATTATAAATATATATATGAAGTTTAATATACTATGATAAAGTTGAACATTTCCCACTTAAATGAATTTTATGATCTATAAAATGTATAATAAAATTAGTTAATTATGTTGATTCTTATTTTATTTTGGATTGTTTGGAATTGAAAGAACCTAAAAGAAAGAAAAGAAAAATATTTAGATTCTTTTAGTGTCTAGGTAACTAGTGCAAATTAAGATTTTAGACTAAACTAGAACCCTAATTAACAACTAATTGACTAGAATGAGAGTTAAGATTGTCGAAAGACAAGAGACAACACATGCAAACAAGAAATGGAAACAAGGCATGACTAAGAGAGATCAAAACATAAAATAGAAATGAATGCAAATACTATCTAATTAAGTTACCATTGGAAATGGATTGTACAAGGATTTAGGAATTTACTAAATAAATTTACAAACAAACATTGAAAATTTATCGATTGTAACTATATTGTTTAACATATATTATTTTTAATTCTAATTATAACTTAACATTGAAAGTAAAATTTAACATATTGTTTTATATTCTAATTATATCTATGTTCATAACATTTAATTGATTGTGTCTCTTGATGAATACACATTTTTTAAATGTATAATGTTTATCAAATCCTATTTCATTGTCAATATCAATGACCCTAATTTACTATGTATCAAACTAAATCTATCAAATAATTTCTTCCATAGGCATGCCTACATACTTGTCTCCATACAATGCAAATGAAATTTAAAACATTTAAGCAATGTAAATGAATTTTTTCCATTATCAAATATTCTTGAGCTCGAAATCAGGGTTTTCAAATGCAAAATGATTTGTTTGATTTCAATTTAGGGTTTTAGGAAAAAATTTTATTTGAATTCAATTTAGAGTTTGAAGAAGCAATTAGGGTTCTCAATGCAATTTTTTTGGTTCCATTTCAAACTCAATTTTTTTTTGTTTGATTTCAATTTAGGGTTTCAAAAAGCAATTAGGGTCTTCAATTGCATTTTTTTTTATTTCATTTCAATTTAGGGTTTTCAAATGCAATTTTTGTTTCCTTTCAATTTAGGGTTTTCAAATGAATTTTTTTTTGGTTTGATTGAACAATTTAGGTTTCAAAAGCTAATTTTTGTTCTTAAGATACAATTTAAGGTTGATTTTTTCATTTCTATTCAATATCTTGAGGGTTTCATTGCATTTTTTCTTCTACTTCTACAAATCATCATTTCTACTATTACAAGAAATAAAATAAATAAAACACTAAATAAATTGAAAAAAATGCTAAAATCTATTGTTGTATTAAAATTAAAAAAAAAAAAGAAAAAGATTGGGGGTGGAGGTGCACCTGGAGGTCGCTTATGGCATTGTCATCTCTGTTGAATTAGGATCCCATGCTCTGTGAATAATTGAGTTTCGTTTGTTTTTAAAAATAAGTACCACCTTAAAACGAGATCACGTTTTGTAAAGATCGGGATCATGTTTCCTGTCCATCGGTTTGGGACCCATTAATAAATCGTTTAGAATTTAGGCTCAGGATCTTGAAGCTAAATGGGGTCCCATTTTTTAAAAGTGGGATCCTATTTATTAAAATTCGAGATCTCATTTTTGAAAAAATGGGATCCCGTTTAGAATTTAGGCTCGGGATCTTGAACCTAAACGGGATCCCATTTTTTAAAAGTGGGATCTCGTTTATTAAAAAGCGGGATCCTATTTTTGGCAAGCTGATTTCATTTTTTTGCTTAAGGTAGAAAGTTCTAGGCTTCGTGGACTCATCTTTGTGCTTTTACCTAGGACTCATTCACCAGAAGTGGCAAATGAGTCTAGTTAGGGTTTTCTAGAGCTATAAAATATGGATATGACCTTCAATATCTACTCTTTCTATTCCTCTTTGTTTTCATATCTAAAACCCTGATTTCTGGGTTGTAGGTGACTTTTTGGTGAAGATTATGACCTTGTTAATGGGGAGACAACTCCAACAACTTTCTCCAATCTTGTAATTTAATATTCAATGATCCTTCAAGTCTTGAAAGCACCTAGATCTATAATGACACAAAGAGAGAGAGAGAGAGAGAGAGAGAGAGAGAGAGAGAGAGAGAGAGAGAGAGAGAGAGAGAGAGAGAGAGAGAGAGAGAGAGAGAGAGAAAGTGTTGATTGTTAGGGAATAGGGATTTGCCTTGGTCAAACCCCTTGTAGGTAATTAAACCAAATGATGAGACAATTAATGAAGGCATGAAACATGAAACAAAGAACATGAATCATGGACAATGATACCTTGAATGATGTCTTATAAATCTGCAACTCAATATGAAATGGCCATGAAGGATGTAGATCTTGATCTTGGATCTTTAATGCTACATCACATGACTAGCTCAATAACATGCTTGATGCTTGATATGTTTGACATAATGATGGATCTTGAATTTCTACAACAATTGATGAAGAATTTTTCCCTTGAATGTCTTAAAATGATCTTGAATGCTCTCTAAATGATCGTGTGAAGTCTTGGAATACTTAACTCTTGAATGCTTGACTTGATAACATGTAGACTTATGAAATAATTATTTGAAAGCTCATTTGTATAGGCAATCCATCTAATATCTCGTGTATTAGATCCCAAATGCCGACATATATTAAATTTAAAAACCCAATTTTTCCTACATAAAACCTTGAAAATATGCCCCAAATGGGACTCATTCACCATCAGTGGTGAATGGGTCCCACAAGGCCTATGTTGATTGCTAAAGTGTTGGGGAGTGTGTAAGCTAAGCTTATTTGTTAATTATATTGTCGGGTTTTTGATTGAAATATGCCTTGGGATGTACAATATAGGGTCGTAGGAGCCTATTAGTGACAATATTAAGGTCATAAATGTAAGAGGGCCCAAAATTCAATGTGAAAGTGTAAATAAATACATTTTACATCATTAAATTAAGGAAAAATTGGGTTTTTTTAGCTAAGAAGGGTCCAAAATCCCATGTGAATGTGTACAACACATTACAACATTAGATTAGGTCCAATTTAGTTTACAAGCCTCCTAAATTTAATGTGAAAGTGTAAATAGATACACTTTACAACACTAAATTAGGAAAAAAATAAGTTTATTTAGCTTTTTAGAGGGCCCAAGACCCAATGTGGATGTGTAAAACACCTCAAAACACTAGATCAAGGTGACATTATGTCCAATTTATCATTAATTATTCCCAAATCAAGTGTGAAAATGTACATGATGACATTTTTCAACACTACACCTTGAATAACCTTTGGAAATATAAAATGTTGATGTTGATCTTGCATGAAATGTCTTGAATGGATGTGGATCTTGATACTTGAATCTTGAAACCTACATCATCATATTAGCTCCAAAAACATGCATGAATAAACTTAGCTTTGACATGACACTTGACATCTTGAATGTTGCAACAAATGATGAAGAAATTTGCTCTTGAATGCTCTTAACAATAATCTTGACTCTTGTTAACTATACCTCTTGCTAGCTTACTTCAATTGATGAAATAACCTTGTATTTATAGACATTTATCCTTAATTTCCCAAAATTAAAACATTACAAGCTGACCTTTAGAATTTAAATTTAGGATCATAAAAATACTGCCAAAAACATATTTAAAATTGTGTTAAAGGTCTTACGGAGGACCCAGTTTCCCATGGGAAAATGGGTCCCAAGCCCTAATTCTTGGAACACACATTGCTCAATGTAAGGTGTTATGTGTTGGAATTAATTATTTTCATGTTTCCTTTTTGGAAAATGTAATTTAATTGGCTTGTAAATGAATTATAGGGCTTATTAAGGCCAAATTAAGCTCAATTAATTAAGGGATCCCTAAATAATTGTGAAAGTGTAAATGGATACACTTTACAACATTAAATTAAGGCACAATTAGGTCCATTTTAATTAAGAGGGCTCAAATAAGTGTGAAAATGTAAAGAGATACATTTTACAACACTAAATTAAGGCATTATTATGTTCATTTTAATTAGGAGGGTCCAAACAAGTGAGAAAATGTAAAGGGATACATTTTTTGTCACTACAATAGAATATACATGGAAAGAGAATCTAGAGGCACCTCATTCACATCTACTCATGTATAACACTCTTAATTCTTAGGTACATTTTAAAGGTTCCTAATTTAAAGGCTCTAGTGATGTAGAGTATTAAGATCATTTTAGAAATACTTAAAACTAAAGGTCATGCACTTTTTGCAGATGGATTATTTGAGTCCTAAATAATGATAAACCCTAAAAAGTCATACTTAGGAATTTATTTTGATAAATAAATACATATGGCCAAATGCAAAATAAGGGCCTTTGTTGAGATACCCTAATTTGTGGCCCCTATGTCAATCAAGGTTATTTTTTAAGTATTAATATGTCTAAAAAAAGTTTATTATAGGTTACAATATACTACATTTATCTATGGAATTAAAGTAAAATTAATATTCTAATATTTTAATAATTTCAAAAATTCCTTCAAACCATCTAGTTCTTAAAGAAAACTAAGTGGCTGCGTGAAGAGGATGGTAGGTAATGCATGATGGATGAATAGATTTGTTGGGTAGAGGAAGCATAGTGAACTTGAGGGGATTGAATAAGTGAATATTAGGCAATATAGGCAATACAAAACTGCATGTTGGCATCTACAAATTTTCAACCATTTGATTGTTAGTTAATCTTTTCTATTGTGGTCTTTAGGTATTGTAGGTGTTGTTACATGTTTTAGAATTTGTGGGTGTTTTATGTTTTTTTTCTTGAGATTTTTATTAATATTTTTTAGTTGTGTACTCTTTTTTAGAACCCTTAATCATTTTTGGGTGCTTGTCGATATTGATACTTAAATTAGACTAAATTAAATTACCATGTGCCTTTCATACTATTATGGAATTTAATAGATTTGTGGAGCCATTGCACATGAATTTTGGGTATTTGTGTATATGATGAGTGGAAGATACTTGTGGAAGAACATGAGAGCTCACACCCACAAAATAAAATCTAATTAAAATCCATTCACCACTTTTGAGGGAAAAATCATTTTCTAATGTTTTTATTTGCAGTTCCAATCACTTAATTAATCCTCAAGTGACAATATTTTTTTGTATTGTTTAGGTTTCTTTTTGGTTTATCTAAAAGATCAACCCCACAAAAATATTGAACCTTGTTCAATTGTCAGTTAAGACACATTATGGAATTGGAAAAAATTTCTTATCTAATTCCAAACTTAATTCCTTGGAGTTAAAAAAGATGCGTACACCAAAGTTCTTAGAGAATATTTTTTATTTGTAATTTTTTCAATGTTATTCAATATAGCATTTTTAATTCTTCAAAACTATATTTAATTAACGAATTTTGGAATGAATCTCCACATTTTCCATAGATTGTATTTTTTTTAGATGTCACCATCATGTCAACCTTCCATTGAAGGTTAGGAGATAAAGGAGTGAACGCACAAAATATCAAGCATCCACAAAAGTCATACAGGTCAATTTTTAGTTCCTAGCAAGAATGCATTAGTAATTGAGTTAAATAAATATTTTTTCTATACTCATAATTTATTCATACTTTCCAACTAGATTTAGAATGATTGTTAACCTTCAAAAATATTCTCAAAAAATTGATATGTGTATCAAAAATGGAGCTCGTAGGCTTGATCAAAATATACATATATCCATATAAAAAATTAATTGGGCTATCCTAAGCTACTTTATCCTTTGTGGGGGTGGAATTTCCTATCTAGGTCCTAATCCTAATACTCTTGATCTATGTTTGGTCGTGGGGGTGGATAAAGTGACCCCTCGGGTCTAGATATGTTGCCATTATTAACTGACCTACATGAATGAGACTTACTCTAACTCTTTCTTTGCATGTAGCTAGGTGCCCTTTGTGAAGGTGGCACCAAATCCTCATATAAATCTCAATAATACTAAGTCTCCTTACCAGCCTAATAAAATGTGTGACACAACTTTGGCCTTTTACCCCCTTACCTCCACCCTAGCCTCCATCCCTACCTCCTAGACCTCCATATTAACCTCCATCATCACCCCTCCATTTTCCTCATCATCTCCTCTCCCTCCACCTTAACCTCCATCATCACACCTCCCTTTCCCTCTACCCCTTAGTTTTCCCCTGGGTCCTCTCCCTAGTCTCTCTTGAGGCACTCAAACTATAGGATTTGTAAATGGAGTTGGTCTATGCTACAACCACCAAGCATCATACTCTAGTGTTGTGCCTACATTAGTGACCTCTGGTCCTGCACCCCACTAAATAGGTTGTAACTCATCAAAATCCTAAAAGGTGAACTATAGACTAGTAATAGGCCCCGAGTGTCCCACCTCCTGAGCAGATCTAGCAAATACAACACTACCAATGTGTACACCATGTCGCTCCGTGAACTACCAAAGAACTCTCTCAGATAGCTAGCTCTCAATAATATGCTAACTCTAAACTATCTAACCAATCAGATATCTATTCTATCTATAATAAGGAAGATGCCCTATGTCATCATCCCAAGGTGCACACTATTTGTGTGGTCTCTACGTGAAACCAACTAACAAATCTATCTCATGGCACCAGTATCCAACATCTCCTACATGTCTCTGCATGAATTCCCTACCATAGATTAATACATAAGGTGGTCCTGGAGGATGATCTCTCACACATAATGACCTAAACACAACAATATGCTCCCACACCCATATGTGGAGAAGAGTAACCCTACAACCAATAGAACATGCTCCTCTATACATAACATCATGTAACTAAACATACAACATCGCTAAGACTTATGAAATCTAGGCAAGCACCATGCCCTCATCCATCATACCTGGAAGCATGCGACCCCATCCTAGATTGGGAAATTGTTTCCTCGTCGATTTGGAACCAACTCATCAGCTATCACAGTACATACTACAATAATCAGGTGCTTGTATCTATCCACCAAGGTGTCCCACTTGATCTCGTACTCCTCTACTCAAAGGTCATTTGTGTTGAAACATCATTGCATCATAGCCAATCTAGATTCAAGGTCATAAACAACCCTCTCTCCTTGAATGATAATCCGTAGGATGCACC
The DNA here is from genome assembly GCA_007258455.2 of Sequoia sempervirens. Lineage (NCBI taxonomy): Eukaryota > Viridiplantae > Streptophyta > Pinopsida > Cupressales > Cupressaceae > Sequoia > Sequoia sempervirens. The sequence goes on along the minus strand of VDFB02193867.1, from coordinate 141,486,685 downwards.
ATACATCCTCTAAGGTCATTTTCACCTCTCCAATAAGTAGATGGAATGAGTTGGTCTTAGAGTACCATCTCTCTTCTAACGTAGTAATCAAGCCCCAATTAGCCTTGATCTCAAGCATGAAGGTCACATAATACAATCTAAGCACATGCAAGGTAGCTCTCTTTGTTGCATCCAAATGATCTCGCAACACCATCAAAGATGATCAATTCTCACAAGTATGCAATGGTAGTAGATTCACCTACGTTCAAACAACACATTTCATTAATCATCACACATGACTAAACCTATTTGACCTATTGAACCTTGAATGTTTTTCCTGAGAATGCATTTAATTGATCAACAATCAATTGTGTCACTTTACTTTATGAATGTGTCACTCTATTGCAGTGCATTGTCAATTGTGGCTCTATCTAATAAATGTGCTGCATTGTCTAACAAATGCAATGTTGAAAATAAAATGTGTTAAACTAAATCCTAAACATGTGTTGCTGCAATACACTTGCGGCTCATGGACAATTGTGGTGCCACAAAATAAATGTGTAGCTATTTGTCACTTGCAATGTAAAACCTAAAAATTGCATCATTTTCAATTATGAATATGGTGCAAAATTCTACACCACATCCATTGCTCAATTTTCAAGCCCTAAAATTCAACCAAAAATAGAAAAATAATCTAAAGCAAGAAGGGGTACATAACAAGTCACTTGACCCCTCTAGCCACCCGAAAGTTTTCATGTGCCACTCATGATGAGATGCCTCTAGAATTCCTACCATAGCTTTGTTATTCTATTCCTAATGCTCACTTCTCTCCTCTCAATTTTTCAAAATCACAATGCAGAAATGAGGAAAATGAACCCCAAAGGCCTATTTATAGACCTCCCAAGCCCTTATGGACCCCTCCATAACTAGACACATTGGTCATGACACTGAACTGTTAATATGGAGGCCCAAATTGACCTATAAACATAATTTTTTGTCATCTACACACCTAAATGACTAAACTTAGCATGTTAGAAAATTTGCCAATTCTTTTAGAAATTTTCAAATTTTTGCCAAATTTCTCAAAGGGGCACCACGCTATCCCGCTATCATTGGGCATACTGGGGTAGATTATGAACATGATTTTTTTATGTTTCTTTCACACAACACTCAAGAGCACATTGTATCAAGGTGGGGCAAAATGTAGATACCCAAAATTTTCCTAGAATGCGAGTAACACTTTTATAGTAATTATCATCCTATTCCTAATGATTAAATAATGTTCAATTATTTAATTATTGTCTTTAAATTTCCATATTCATCTATTAATTAATTAATTTTATATTATTTAATTAATTCACTTTAAACTTAATTATCGTCCTATTCCTAATGATTAAATAATGTTCAATTATTTAATTATTGTCTTTAAATTTCCATATTCCACTGTTAATTAATTTATTTTATATTATTTAATTAATTCACTTTAAACTTATCTTTATTCTTCTAAATTAATTAAATAAATCATTATTTAATTAATCATTCATTATTCCTTTTTAAATTAAATAATTACTTTAAATATTTAATTATCCACTTTACCACTTTCAAAATTAAATAATTACTACAATTATTTAATTATCCTATTTTCTCTCAACATTAACCACTTCTTCAAAAATAAATAAAATTGATTATTTTATTTGTCTAATTCTTGCTTGCACATTTATTTAATAATTAATTCATTTAATTAATTATTAAACTTGTGCATTTCTACCTCGTTCTTAATAAACACTCTCTTCTAGTCCACTGACTAATTGATTTCACTTCTCCCCTCAATCAAATCAAGTCACTCCCACTCAGTGCAAGTTAACAAAGCAATCAATTCCTCATGCAAATAGTTAACTGAAATCATGCAATCAGTTGTAGTCAGTTAACTCATCAATCAAGTCCTCTCAAAGGTTGTTGACCTTTGATCTCTTCAATCTTTCTTTCAATCTTGATCGTCCATCCAAATCAAACTTTTCTATGAAAAATACCTTCATTCCTCTTTGAAGGCTAACCACAAATCTTTGAAATTTTTCATCCTTTGTCGTATTCAATATTCATTTGAGATTGAAGCAATATAGTGCACACATAAATTTGTGAGCAAAGGAAAAATGGAGAAGAGCAATGAAGGTCATTCAAGGATGACATAGGAAGGAAGGTATATTGCATTGATTTATTGTCTTCTATGTTGTATTGTGCTTCATTGTTAGATTATATTGAGTCTCTTGAATTATAATAGTTCGTAGTTTCTATTTCTAATTCTTGCATGATTAATATATCTCTTTTTTGGCTATAAACAAAGTATATTAAAAAACTTGGTTTCCCTATTTTATTCTTTGCTTCAAGTACAATAGGTAAGATGTTACTAAACTTACATAATATCAAATCTAACCTACCACCTTCTAATCCAAATAGTTCCCCTCGGAGGATTCAAAATATTGCTTAAAACAAATATTTGGCAGGATTGTACATGTATTTAATAGATTCACTATCTTCTATGAATAAGTATTGAAGAAGATTTTGGGCATAATGGAGTACCACTATGGGTAAGATTTTATTCTCTTTGACGAATTTACACATTTACTGACTTGTTTTTATATATTCTTATTTTTTCTCTCTTCAACTAGGTATTAAGTAGCATATAGTTTCTACCCTATTCATGACTTATTTTGGCTCCATCAAGGACCTACCAAAGAAATAATTAATTGGATGGATGAAGATATTGTAAAATGTGTGAGACACATAAATATTTATGTATCTACCTATAATCTAAATGATGATGGGGGAAGAAGAAACTCAATGTTGCATCATTTATCCCTATTTGATGGACACAAGTTTACAATCTTAGTAGTAGATGAATTCATGGACTATGTTGATCAATTCAACCATGTTGAATGGCATACCAAATGCACTAAAGATACATACTCGTATAATAATGGATCCTTGTTGGTATTTCACTACAAACCTTCTTGGGATTTATAACTTGACTCGTATTTAGTCCTTTCTAACAATTCCCATGCAAAATGCATGCCCATCCTTAAGATGATAAGTTAAACATCCACAAGCCCACCAAGCTTTCCATGTACCAAGCAATTGTTGACTACTAATTTTCTCACTAACATGGTGGTCCCCAACTACATTAAAAAATATGCTAGAAAAGCTAAACATTGGACAGAGACCTATTTCTATTTGCTTAGTTATATCTTTGATACAATCAACTTTAATTTCTTGCAATTATTTTTTTCATGTTGAAGGTAGAGAGTATGGTTGATTCTAATATCTATGCCCAAAAGTGTTGTCACTTTGTTAAAATCCGTCCTTGTAGTATGTAGTAGGTCCTTTGTGTATTTGAATGGACCAAGAAACATTATGTCATGCTCTTGCATATGACGATGTTTGTTACAACTTCAACATTTATTGATACATGTGTGGATAGAGTTTTGTCATTGGAATCGATGACACTAATGGAAGTTAAACAAAATTGGAAGTTTGTAGCATCTTGCACAAATAATAATAATTGCTGAGATGATCTGATCTGAAGAGATATACCCCGGGAAACGGCATTGGAAAAGGCCAAAAGGGAAACGTTGATTTTGTTGCAAGTTGCAGGCCATACAAGCCAGCTCTAGACTTAGTGTGTGGTGGCTAAGATTTCAATCTCATAATTGCTGAGATGATCTGATCTGAAGAGATATACCCCGGGAAACGGCACTGGAAAAGGCCAAAAGGGAAACGTTGATTTTGTTGCAAGTTGCAGGCCATACAAGCCAGCTCTAGATGAAACAAAGCCAGCTCTAGACTTAGTAAGTGGTGGCTAAGATTTCAATCTCAATATCACATTGAAATTTACTCTAAAGTCCATAGAACGTCACCACTCGGCATTTATTTCGGGCAATTTGTGGACCCTACATCAAGACTAAGATCTTATATTTACACACCATGTTTACCTCTCTCTAGACGTATGAAGATATTTTGTCTTGACGGTACATGATCAGGTCTGGAATTGCGTGACGCTATCTCCTTTTATTCTACAGGAATTCCCTAAACCGGCTCAAATAACCTATGTGACGCATATGCATTCCAAGTTTTCTAGTGGAATGAATTTTCACCTCATATTGTCCGGTTATTTCAGCCCTTCAGTGATATTTTACTGTGGCGGGCCACGGTAGGCCTGCGCGTGTATGTTAAATAGGGATTGTTGTGGGTTTCCATTGATTAGAGAATCGCAGCTTTCATAGCATGAAGTCCCTGACTTACTCCCTGAATGAGGCCGTGACTATTGGACTTGGGATTTTCTTCTTCTTCTACTGCTTTCTGTATAAGCTGAGGAGCAATGGCAGCAAATTGAAACTGCCTCCAGGACCACGTCCATGGCCTGTCATAGGAAGTCTCCATCTCTTGGGAAACCTTCCTCATCAGGCTCTTACGACGCTGGCAAAGAAGTACGGATCCATTATGTTTCTCCGTTTGGGCTCCGTCCCCACTGTTGTGGCGTCTTCTCCTGCTATGGCAAAAGAATTCCTCAAAACGCATGATTTGGTCTTTGCAAGCAGACCAAACTGTGCACACGGGAAATACATATGCTATGATCATAAAGACGTGTCGTTTGCCCCCTATGGTGCGTACTGGAGGCACATCAGAAAGCTATTGACGGTGGAGCTGCTCACGGTGAAGAGAAACGATTCTTTCAGATTTGTAAGAGAGGAAGAAGTGTCTGCCATGATCGGTTCCATCTGGCAGGAAAGCGGGCACGGAGCGCAGCGTGTGGATGTAAAGAAGATGCTCTCCTCCCTTACTCAAAATATTATCTGCAGAATGTTTGCCAGCAGGACGTATTCCGACAACGAATTGAGTGGAGGGCTTGGCTTTAAACAAATGATTGACGAGGTGTTCGCTGTGGGCGGTGCATTTTGCGTTGGTGATTTCATTCCTTATCTCGACTGGCTCGACTTGCAAGGATTCCGTGGTCGCATGCAGGCCGTTCACGAAATATTAGATGGATTTGCTGAGAAAGTAATCGATGAGCACATTCATCGTAGATCGGGAGAAAGAAAAGCGAAGGAAGAAGATCGTGTTGAAGATATGGTAGACGTGATGCTCGATATGGCCGAGACGGAGGGCCAAACAATCTCACGAGTCAACATCAAAGCAATCATATTGGTAAGTTAAAAAATTTGGATCTGCTTTAAAAAATGCTATTCTGTTTGCAAGTGTATATTTAGTCAAGAAGAGAAGGAAAATTGTGCAGGATATGTTAGCTGCTGGAATGGAAACATCGTCGACAGCAGTAGAATGGGCAATGACTGAGCTGCTGAGGAATCCTGCAACGCTGGAACGAGCGCAGCAAGAGATGGAATCTGTAGTGGGCAGAAATCGCATAGTAAAGGAGAGTGACGTCATGAAGCTGGACTACTTAAGATGCGTGGTGAAGGAAACTTTTCGACTTCATCCGCCAATTCCTCTGCTCGTTCCGCACGAGTCGATGGAAGGGTGCAGCGTTGGAGGATATTTTGTTCCGCCAAAGACAAGGGTATACGTGAATGTGTGGGCGATGGGAAGGGATGAAAACGTTTGGAAAGATGCTCATCAGTTCAAGCCCGAGCGGTTTATGGGCAATAATAAGGATGTGAGAGGTCAGGACTTCGATTTGCTGCCATTCGGAACAGGAAGAAGAGGATGCCCTGGGATTTCCATGGGTCTTTCTGTTGTTGAGTTGGCACTTGCTCAGCTTCTTCATTGCTTCGACTGGAGTGTGGAGGGTGAGGTGGATGTGGAGGAAGAGTTTGGATTAACTGTTCCCAGAAAAACTCCACTGCTTGTCTGCCCTTCATGGAGGCTCACAGCTGAATATCCTATTGAAGAGAGTGTTGTCTAATAGGTCTCTTTACATGGCTAAAGCATTTTCTAAGAATATCAGATTCATGTTGCACTCTTCTAAAGCATTTTGTAAGTTTTTCCAATTATCTTAACTAACTAGCAATCGCACCTTGGTGTGCAATGGGTATGCAGATGAGGTGTGAAAGGTTATTTAGGGAAAAGTTCTCTTTCTTCGAGTACATGAGATCAATTGATAGGTCATTTAGCAAATGGTGGTGTTTGTACAACAAAGGTTTCAATAGAGAAGTGATAGCTTCAAATAAACTTTGTATCCACTTACACTAATTTTATATATTGTTTAATATTTTAAATTTAGTCGTCTAAATGTGACATCTTTCAAATGAACAAAACTAAATAAAAAAGTTATATAAAAAAAATAATCCATCTTTACCTCCCTACACCACTCCCTATTCCTCTCTTGCTCCTATCATATCCTTCTCTCTTCTCTCTCTTATATGTATATTTATAAACTTGTTATGTATATTTATAATGTGTAGACCATTTTATTGCACTTTAAGTAGTGCAAGTTTCATGTTTTGATGTCTTCCTACATCAAAATTGATGAGAAAAGTCCATTGTGTATGACATTCAAAGTTTGTAAGAATATGAGTATATCCACAAAGACTTTGACATAGGTTGACACCTAGTATGGTGGCTACATCTTTGATAAATCTTACATCAATGGTAATAGTTCTAATAGAATATATAATTATTTGTAATAAAGATGTATGTCTTGATTTTTATTTTTGAGAGTCACATATGCACTATCTCTTAGTTCCTTTATTAGTACTTGATGTAGGCAATACTAGTGCAATGAGTTTTATTTTTCTTAGTTAATTAGTTATTAATAAGTTAGCTTTCAACCAATCAAAAACAATTTTTTTTAAAAAAAAAAATTAAATTCAATTTTGTAAAGTGAACTTGCAAAATATTTAATTTTATAACTTATAAAAATTATTTTTCATCAATATGATTGGCTAAGAAGTTTTGTGTGTTATTGGAGGATTTTTAGGAAAAATGAAAATAAACTATTATTTTGCCTAGTTTTGAGAACTAAAAACTATTATTTTGCCTAGTTTTGAGAACTAAGAACTATTATTGTGGCTACATTTGAGAACTAAGAACTATTATTTTGCCTAGTTTTGAGAACTAAGAACTATTATTTTGGCTACATTCAACCATTGTTTATATAACTTTCATCATTATTGCACAAAACTATTATATAAATTTTATGTTTAAATAATAATTATTTAATTCTTTCATATACTTATACTATATAATCATTTCATTTTATTTATATTTTATTTATTATAAAATAATTAAAAAATATATTTTTAATTTTATATTATATAATCAATAAATATTATTTTATTTAATATAATAAATTTATAGTGTATTATACATATTATTATGTAACATAATTATTAGATAAATTTATATTTATATAATTATCATTTTTTTCTTTTAATTATATTATACTATCATTTGAGTTTTTTTTTTTTTTATATTTATAATATATTTATAATACATTTTATTCTATTAATATAAACATGCATTATCATACAATTTACATTATAATGTTAATTATTTATATAATTTTAATAAAAATTAACATTAATGTGACAATTTTAAATATTATGTTAATATTGTAATTAACAATATTAACATTTAGTTTTATTCATATTAACAAAATTTACATTTACTTTTGTTAAATTTAAAATACTATAAAGGCAAGTACTAACCACTATGTGGCACTTGTTCCCTTATACTTCTCAAGTGAGGGATTAAAACATTAAATGAAGGGATAATTTTTCAAAAAAAAAATTACATAACCACTTGAAAAGATGGAGCCATGAACAACAACATTATCCAAAAAATCTTAGTTTTATCAATGATTTCATTACTAAGTGTGTCTCAATGAGAGTTATTCTTAAATATTTTTTATTTTTTGTATAGATTAGTAGAATAGTTTTATTAATGATTTCATTACTAAGTGGGTCTCAATGAGAGTTACTCTTAAATATTTTTTATTTTTTGTATAGATTAGTATAATGGATTGCAGGGTAAAAGTACACAGTTGTGTCACACTTTTATAAAAGAAATGGCCAACACTAATCCAACTTTTAAACTTGAATTCCTAAAAAGTGATATATATGTTTTTAATTTTGAAATGATGTAAACTAATAAAATATTTATTTTTTAGTATATTTTATGTTTGTATTTTTTTGAAAAAACTAAAAAAAAAATTGAATACACTTTTTCATAAATTAACACTGTAATTTAGTTGCTAAGAAAATGCTAAAATATGAAGTTACATAAGACGTCAATCTTTATATAGTTTTTTTTTTTTCTTCAATTTTTTTGTATGTATTTATAACTTAAAACTTTAGGGCATGGATATATTTTTTTCAAATTTTTTATAAATATATATTTTTAAATAAATATTAAAATGTGCATGTATTAAAACTTAGTTGTTTCCAATCAACATCAAATTTCATATTAATTATTTATTTAAAATAGAAAAAAATTTATGCCATCTTGATATAGATTCTTATATCTAGGGCATCATATTTTTTTCAATTATTTTTATTAATTTTTAGTATTTTTCCTTTACATGGTAATCAACTTAAGTTTTTGTGCCAATAACCTACATTTAGTAAAAATAAGAAGGAAAATATAAATAATAATTAAAATATTTGTTGGAGTAAATTAATCATCCTTAATTTACTTTAGTGCTTAATGCAAACTTAGGAAAAGGCCATCTAGTTCTGATTGTGAGTGTTATTGCATTAATTATGCATTTCAACTTAACTGATTCATGAATTCTGTTATCTCACTCCTCTCTTAGTCAAAATACCATTCAAGGATCTCATGTTGAATTCATTTGAGTCTACATAAGGATATTCAATCTTTCATTGTATTCAAGAAATAACAATATAGAATTTAATTTCTGTAAATTTGTTCACTATGCTTGATCTTTTATCTTCCTAGATCTTCCTAGTTTCTACATGGTATCAAAGTTGGATGGAGATAGTACAGGCCTTTATATGAACATATTTGTTGCTTTTAGTTTGATTGATGGTCATAATTTGCAAGAAGATGGTTAGGCGTCTCTAAAAATTTTGAGACACTGTTTGGAGTCAACCTGCACATAGCAATTGGATCGACCCCACCCCTGTTTCAATTTGGAGATTGATAGGTTCTATTGGGTTTGGTAGTGGGAGTGAACGCTCGTGAGGGCTCTTTTTTCTCTTCTTGCTCTTATCCGCATCATGCTCGCCTCCCTGTAGCCCACACGAAATATAGGAAATACTCTTATTTGATGATTTTTTTGGTGCTTTTTCACTGATTTGGTGAATCTCAGTTGACCACACTCAATCCCATAAATTGGCATTGGGAGTCAATGTGGAGAGATCTCCCACAAACTCTTTCCTATTTTTGTTGTGTGTGTTGTGATCCAGGTAGGAGGAGGGAACCTTAATATGAAAACACCATCATTTGGCATTTGTAGCCATATCGACTATGAAAGTGGTCTCACATGGATCTAAGGAAAGCTCATATTGCAGCGCCAAAATCGTAGGTGATTCATCATTCCATGCAGTAGTAGGAGGTGAGCGAAAGAGCTTAATCCTCTGCTTTGGCATTTACTCCTCTGCCACGACGTCTAAGCGTTATAATATCTGCATTTCAATCTGCTCTTGCCTTATTAGGCAATGGAATCAATTGATCCATTCTGCCACTTATTTCTCAAGTCGTGGCATCTGAGTTGGTGGCAAATTTCATGGAATGTGATCCATTCTGCCACTTATTTCTCTGTTCGTGACATCTGAGTTGGTGGCATATTTCATGGAATGTATGGTGAAGTTTTGCAGAGGAAAATCATGGGAGTTCTTTGCTTGAAGGATTATTATTGTCAAAAGGTCAAGTGCCCTCTTTTAATGTCCCTTTTCTTTCCTTTGTAAAGAATGCAAAATTTTGTACTAGTCATTTGTGGTTATTTAACTTTCTTGGTTTAGTTAAAATATCCACATTAACATAGTGGTTTTGATCAACCAAAAGAGTTTGTTAAAAAAGGGAGGCAAATGTAAACTATTAGTATCTAGGTTTCTTTCATTTTGCTTCTGAATAAACAAACTTAGGATATTACAAGTTGTTAATTAACTATCAACCTCCACACTGTTCCTCTAATTGGAAGCCAAACATGTTCTTCTATTCTAAATTTCTATCTACATGAGATTCCAGAGTCGCATCCTTGTGTGCTTCCATAGTTTCTTTCTAGCAAGTTTCCTAACTACATGAGCTTCCAGAGTTGCATCCTCATGTGCTTCTAGAGTTTCTTTCTAGTAGGACAACATTGAGCATTGGATATAGAATGGCATCATGCCTAACAAAGGGCATCCTTGCTGTTCTTTAGCAGTTGTAGCTTTCTTCTTTAGTTTGGATAAATTGTTGAAAACCACACCACCGTTATTGGCCCACCATCTTCATCGCATTTGCAGCTTGTTCTCTATCAGTCTTCACAAGATCTTGGATCGACATCATCACTTTTTGACATGTGGACATGTGAGCAGTTTTCAAGGGCATCCATCATTGCATTCTTTTCCTTCATCATTTTTTGCTTCTTCTCAGTTTTCATTTAGCTGGGTGTTGGAGTAAATTAATCATCATTAATTTACTCTAGTGCTTAATGCAAACTTAGGAAAAGATCATCTAGATTTGATTGCGAGTGTTATTGCATGAATAATGCATTTCAATTTAACTGATTCATGCATTCTATTATCTCAATCCTCTCCCAGTCAGAACTCCACCATTCAAGGATCTCATGTTGAGTTCATTTGATTCTACATAAGGATATTCAATCCTTCATTGTATTCAAGCAATATCAATATTGAATTTGGTTTTTGTAATCTATTCATTGTGCTTGATCTTTTATCTTCCTAGATCTTCCTAGTTTCTACACTATTAAAATATATACATTTTTAAAAACTAAACTTATGGATCTACAAAAATGCTTTTTACATGAGTAGAAGTTGTTGAAACATCAAGTTTTTTGAATAATTTTATTTTCTTGGTAAATTGGACTCAAAGTGGTACTAAATATGCATTTAGCCAACAATTTTAGTTAGAAAAGGTGTGGACATATATAACTTAGCTATAATGAATCTTACAAGATCATATATGTTTGATCAAAATTATTTTTTAGTTAAAATTAATTAAATTCATCTATACTGATAAGTTGGAAAAAAGTGTGACACAACTTTGTGTTGATACCCTGCAACACCAATTAACCAAAAATGAACACAACTATTGGTTCTTCATTTCAACTTCTTAGTAGTTGTGTGTTTCTTCTTTTCAAAATTTTGTTACTATTATTTTTTTGTACCTAGCCTTGTGTTTACTTGTAGGAATATTGAATTCTCATTACAATTATAATTTAAGTGGAGGGAATTCATGTATTATAGTTGAATTTATATGTTTTTGATATTAAAGCATGGGAACAACCCCTAAACCCATGAGTTCAACAAAACAACAAAACACAAAATAGAGGCCTTAACACCTCAACCATTCAACCAAAAAAAGTAGGCATGCGGACCTCAAAGAGACACAAGCATAAAGAAGAAAAACACAAAATTTGATCACTTTTCAAGTTTAGGCTCCAAGTGCCACCTATTAGATTCAAGTTCATAGAGAAAATAATTTGATTGCACTTTAAGTAGTGTAGGTTTCATGTTAAAAAGCTTCATTATTTCTTGTGAAAAAGTGTTAGGTGAAATCCTTTGCAGCTAATGCATTGACAAGGACCTCAACATATGTAGATATGTAGTTATTGTGGATACCATACACAACGTAGACTTGATTTTAACAAAGCATTTTTAGTGTTAAGGTATGTTGCATCATACATTTCACTTGTTATTGATACAATTTTATAATGGTAAAAATGGTCTTTTATTTTGTAAAAACATGAAATGATCATAGTTTTTAGTATTCTAAATTCTATTCTATTGGTGTCTCAATAGAGATGTAGTGGAAGAATTATTATGTATCAAAATAAATATAATATATATGAATTCATGGTGTCAATGTAACTCTTATCCAAGCAACGGCCATGAAAGTTGATCTAAGTTTTTTATTGAAGAGAAGGTGCCTCTTTATTGGAAATGTCACATACTATTTTTGTTTGGTTTGTTGTTATTAAAATACATGCAATGTAGAGAGGAGAATATCAAAATACAGATAGAGCATTAGAGAGAGAGATAGAGGAAATAGATCTATAGAGGGAAAGAGATGGATAAAAGATGGGGAGAGAGAGGGGGTGAGAGAAAAAGAGAAATAAAGGAGATATAGAGAGAAAATTAGAGAGAGAGGAATATAGAGAGGGAGAGATAGAGATATATAGGAGATTGATAGAGAGTAATAAAGAAATATAGGGCATGAGAGAGAGAGAGAGAAAAGAGATATATAGGGAAATAAAGAGATAGAAAAAAGAGATTTAACTTTTGATCAACTATTTTGTGATAACAATTGAAAGATGGCACATCTCCATGGGGATATATATAGTATTATTTTAAAAATTAACTTACATAATATAAAATATTATAATTTATATTATATAAAATATCATATATAAGCAATTGATGTTCAAGACACATTTTAATAAGGTGGAGGAAGCACCAATAATGGAGGAGGAAATAAGCCACCCTTCTCTAGGGTAGATTAAACACTATATATCCAGCTCTTCTGAAGATATATTATAAGAATTAGGGGAATCTAGGAGATAAAATAACAAGCACAAGTGAGCAATTGCAATGATTGTATTTAGACAACCCAAATTACAATGAGTACAAATCCTTGCATAAATAGGCAAGGAAGAGGAAATCCACTTATGATGTGGATTGACAAGTGCCCCATGAAGTGGCACAAAAGAGTAGACAAGTGCCTTATAGGTGTCAACCTTAGGATCACTAGGAATGTGCAAACCAACAGCCTATTTGACCATGTCATCAACCTTGATTCCAATTGTTGAGTGACATTTGAGGTGAGATGGAAAGTCTTCCAACCTCAAAAAGGTAGCACATGAGGTTTACCAAATAACTTGGTAACCTGTAGAGGTCTAAAAGGCTACACATTTAGTTAGACAAGATGTTCTCTAACTTCATCAACCTAAGTACACTTAAGTATATGATCCAATTATGGTGGATTCCTAGTGGCTTGTGTTGGATGGTATTCCAAATGTAGGAACAAGTCATGGAGGAGGAGTTCCTAGAATGTCTATGAAGAAGCATCGATATATTAAAGGATTAGATGTCAATAATATAATTTTGTATTATATTTTTATTAGAAAAAGGTGGATTTATAATTATATAAAAAAAAAATGGTTCTGAAGTGCTTTTATTTATCTTGGAGCTTTGAATCGAAGAGGCCACAAATATGGAACTGTGTGCCAAGCCTATGAGCACAATGGATCAGTGAAGGCATAATGTTTGTAATCACAATAGCCCAATAGAGACTTGAACCGTTGGTGGCCACAACAACAATGCCACCACTTAACCATGACACTATGCAATGAACCCCATGATTTTTAATTTTAATTTTTAAAGTTTAAATATAATTTTATTTATTATTCTTTTCAATAACATATAATTTTTTTTTTTTAGAAAATTACAAATGATATAATATAATTAATATATTAATGATGACAACAAGAAAGATAGATAATAGATTTATTAAATTAAATAGTGTTCATAATAAATATGAATGATAAATTTAATAATAATAGATTTGTTAATAACAAAGTTAATAAAGATGACAAACATAAAATAATATGTTCTTATTAATAAATTTAGAAGATAACAAACATAAAAGTCTCTCTATATAATACAAATTATTAATAAATAAACAATATCATTGTAATTTAGAAGCTAATAAAGAGGAAGCATGTCTAAATATATTAAAAATGATAAATAAATAATGTTATTATGAATTAAATGTTTAACATTTTAATCAAATAGTCAATTAAAATAAAAAATTTCATATTTTAAATTTTTTTATAAAAAATAATTTATACAATTAATTCAATATATTAAATAAATGTTGTATCCTCTTTTAATGATGGATTATGGAATGTTATCTTAAATATTGTTGTAATTTTTTAATACTAACAAATATTCTCTTTAATTAATGTATATAATTATTATTTTTTTAATTTTTAAAAATAAAATAAACAATTTTATTTTTAAGAAATTTTGTTAAAAATCATTTTCAAGAAAATTTATAATAATTAAAGTAAAACAACACTTCTCAATTAACTAGGTTTGGTTTATTTCTTAGGTGATTTTTATCAATATATTTTTTTTAGTTTTATTATTTATTTTTATTAAATGCATTAAAAAATATTTTCAACTAATTTTTTGACAGTTTTGTCAAAAGAGAATTTCTATATTTAACCTATTAGATTTATTCCCTAAATAATTTTGATGAAATCGTTTCTCTCTTAACTACATAATTGTAAGTAAAATATTTACTTATTCACAATGACAAAGATACCAAGATCTATATGATTTTATTATCATATTTGTAAAAAAAAATGTTGAGTTCAATAAAATAGATTTATTCTAGGTGTAATCTTGAAGAAGAGAGAAAAGGGGTGTATAGAAACATTTTTATGGTCATAGATACTTATGTAATAAAATATATACAGTTAGAGAGGAGTTTTTAAATGTGTAAATTAATAGTAATAAAGTGAGATTCAACTAAACTACAAGATTCACAAAATTAAATTTACTAGGAAAACATCTAAATTTTTTTATAAAATATAATAAATTAAATAAATATTATTTTTTTAAAAGTACATTATATAAAACATAATATATAATAATTCAATAAAAAAATTAAAACATTGTTTTAAAAAATATGCTTAAATATGTACACTTTTCGCGACAAATAATTCTACATTATTATTTCAACAGCATATCATGTATGTGAAGTTTTATTAATGTAAAGCAAATTACACTATACTAACGGATAATGGAACATTTTTTAATTAGTCGATAGGCTCTTTATTGTGGGCTTGCCCACTGGAAAAGTCTCACACCTGAGAGAAATTCTCATGGCACCGGAATTTGCTAGCCGGAATCACTGGAATTGTCTCACGTCGGTAAATCTCGCCATGCTAAAAAATCTCTTCTACTTTTATTTATTGTGAATAGATTGAAGCAATAACTCAAAGAAAATAAGTTTCTATTCATCACATTTTAAAAACATTTTTCCATGGTAGGGTTTAGTAAACCTGTCTTGCTTGGGAAAATCTTCAGATTCAAAGATTCTTTGTCAGCAGTTTGTCAGCAGTGGATGGATTGCTCAAGTATGTGATCGCTCGGCCAATGTGTTGTGAAACTTTTATTGCCTTTTCATTCTATGTTTGCAGTTGATGAGCAAAATTTGGTGCGCTATGTCTTCCTGCCTGGATTCATTCAATTATTTGATGAGATAGGGGTTTGCATGTTGAGAAGATTTACGCTAGAGACAAACCCCTTCCCAAATGGACTGAAGCTGACGTGGAGGATTTTTTCCAATCAGATCCTTTCTATGGCCCTCAGGTGTTTTAACTCATTAGTGTTTTGCTTCTTTCAGGTTATATTTTTTGTGTATGGCTTAGGGTTTTTTTCTTTTTCTTATGTGTTGTTTTCATATTAATTGTTGCAGCTGACGAGACAAGCTACGAAGATATTTGCCACTGGGAGCTTGGTCAGGGCCGTTTCTACTACTGGGGTTGCAATGAAGTATTCCAAAAATGGAATGGGTATTTTTGACTGTTTCAGTTAAATGAATGATAAATGCATTTTCCCTGGTAAACTATGGGAGAGTTTTGTGCTTAAATTCCTTATGTTAAATGAATGATACACACATTCTCCTTTGTAAGTAATGGGTGGGTTTTGTTCTACGAGAGATAATTATGATATCCATCTAGGATAGGCATGTTGTGTCAGTAGTTGTTTGGAAACCATCCCGAGAAAGATCCAATGGTTTATCTATTGTTTCTTTGGTTTTCTCATTGATAAATTTGTCCTCTGTTTCGACTCTATTTCTGATTGAGTTTTAGTTGTATGATGAAGTAAATTGTTATTTGGATCCGCAATAACAAAAAAGCATCTATAGTAGATGTCAAGGAAAAATAGAGAGTCAAATCAAGTTTCAAGATGTACTTTGTACTACATTGTACATCATATGTAAATCAAAATTGTGCCCAAGAATCAATATCAATTTCATCATAAAAGCCTATCTGTGTCTCCAAGGACCCAAGTGCACTATAATTTGAAGGAGTATGGTTGCTTCTATTGCCTTGGTCCTCTCCATAGCTGAATGCTCATGAAATTCATATTCAAATATGCAAGCCTCCACATTAGGCTCTGTCACCTCAATTTTCAATCCATTATCATTATCATGTCATCATAAGCACATATCCCATGAGGTCATGATAGGTACGTGGATGAAGCTGGGTATAAAAGGTGAAGATTAGAATGGGCATACATAAGTTTATCTATCCTTTTGCTCTTAACATATTATGTTTTGTTGAATGAAGGCCTACTTAACTTCGATTTTTCTTTCAGGAAGAGGCACTACTCACCTATGAAATTTATATTTTATTTATTGGTAAATTACCTGCTATGGTGGTGGGGTTAGTGTCTTTAGGCTAGGTGCACCATGACTGATGGGTATCTCTTCTGTCAAGTTCACTAGTACTTGCAATTGATCTTTTTGAATGTTGTATTTTACACCTTGAATTGGATATGGTAGTTTACCCAATAAAACATCAATGTTTTGTACTTTGAAGTTTGAAGTATGTAACATGTCTCTTTGGAATTTGAACATGGGTTCCTACTAGGAACACTCTTGTGATTTACAATTTAATTTATTTCCTTTTGACACTTATATAGAATTTCACTTTTTTAATAAATCATAAAAAATAACATGAATTTCACTTTTTTAGTTTGACAATCGAGTGTCTCATCAAATATAATAGACTACAATATCTAAGATAGGAAAAATGTGGCAGCATTTGTAGGTAGGACTTGCTTGTCCCATATAGTGTGCGCTCCTTGATTCTAGCAGAATCCTCTCTAGATTGATAGTACCTGTCAATGTGTGCTTGCTATGCTTGGTTCATTTCCATCATCTAACAATGGTTTCTTATGAAATAACCTTGGATTAAGAATCAATGTAATGACATGAAAAGGACTATGGAGCATCCTCCACCACTTATCACTACATGTTCAAACCAAGTCTTTTGTTATTCCATCAAATGAGGGATACCCATCCCTTGTCAAGGAATCTAGCCTCTCCCTCATTTGGTCAAGGTTCTTGGAAACACCTCCCATGTATGATTAGTCACTATAAAATAAATGAATGAGCTTAAAAAATAGGATAGCAAATTGTTGAAGATCATTTTTTTGTTGTAGAAGCAAACTTAAAGCAACGCCATATCAAATTGGCTATTTCATTACATGCAGAGATAGGACTGCCTAGACGAATCCATCTTTTTCCAGCATATTGATGCCACCATCTCTGAGTGATTGCTTCATTTTTTGTAATTTGCTCAAATACAATGAAGTGTGAAGTAAAGTGTGTTCCTATATATTGCTTAGCAAGTGGACTTCAAATTAGGTTTGACATTTGTTTTTTAGGTACTTATAGGGTTCTTAATATTTAGGAGCTTTTAATTTTGATAAAATTATTCACTTTCTTTATTTTTTAAAGAAAGCTTGCGTTATTTTTAATTTTTTGCTTATATGTGCCATATTATACACTTTCAGTCATTACAACTATTGTATTGTTGTGTTGTTTTAATAAAATTGTTTTTAGGCGTCTTCTAGGGTTTTAAATGTGCTAGAGACATTAATTGTATTTAGGAACTTATACTTCTCTTAAAGTGTGATTTATATAAATTTATTCTACTGGCTCATGTGTGATGTTTTAGGAATTTTCTTTTGTTGTAGTGGCCTCACAAGAGTTGTTGCAACTACATAAAATGCAGGACACAATGTCTAGCCATTCAGACATGCAATGTCTATCATGGATGGTTCAGATGCTCAACAATCCTAAGCCACTGGTGTTTCCCACAACCACAATGATGATGAAGTCAAATTAGCTTTTGCTTCTATTCTCTGTCTTTAATTATCTTTTTCAAAGCACTACCTACTTCAATGTGGTGATTTTTTCTATGTTTCTTGTGTCAAACTCTACCTGCCATCTGGCCTTGAATAACATATTTGTGTGTTGATATGAATCCTATGTTTAGTCTTGGCTTGGTTTTGTGCTTTCTGATGTTGTAGAAAATAGTTGTTTGGAATTGTTGATGGCAGTTCTACAGTCAAGGTTTTCGCAAATCCTAAGAAAACCCTTTACTGATAAGCATCTATTTGGGTCATTTCAACTCCATTGTAATGATGTTGTTTAGTAGGCATATACTCCTTGGGACAGTAGGATGGTACCAACCAAATGCCTCATTCTATGGCACAAAAGAGGGGTTGAAATATTTCAGCATACCATATTCTATTGAAAACATAAAACTGGATTACATAGATAGATTTTAGCATGCTGCGTTACCAAATCTGCAACACATGTAATGATCTGCAAACAATTCTCCAAAATTTATTCACTGTGTATTGTATATAGCTGTGACAGATCACCAAATACTTTCCAAAAATGAAGAAAGAAAATACCTTCAGCACAGTTACAGCCCTTGGATGAGACTGTAGAAGGGAGCCAAAGGGGTTTCATCATCTACTTCAGAAAATTATAACAGCAAAAGAGCAGGGACTTCTACTAGCCAAATGCCTAATTTTATGGTAGAAAAGAGGGCTTGAAATATCCTTTTTCTAAAATTCCCAAAAAATTTCACTGAAATATTATTTTAATTTTTTTTTTGACAAATGTTTGATAAAATGCCAACCAATCAATCACTACAAAATTCCAACTATTTTGTATATTTTTGCAATTATTTGACAAAATGACAATAGAGATAACAATGCACCAACTGATATTACATTTACCAAATCATATGGAAAAACCATATCTGTTCTATATAAAAATAAATTAGACATTATAGTATCTGAAATTCTGATACAATTTACTAAAATCAGCAGCTCCACAAACACTTATAACCAGAAATCTAAAATATACATATAATATTTAGACCTTTAAATAATAAATTGGGTTTCATAGTTGATAGAAATATTGAAAATTATTGTATAAATTTGAATATTATGATGACTGTTCCCTTACATACCTTTACAGCCTGCTGCAACTTTAGAAATGGTCATGATTCATCCAAAGGAGGCCACATCTCACTTGATTTTCCATGCTTAACCCATTAAGCCATTAACAAAATCCCAGACCTTGATTGCATGTAGTTTGAGTCTGAGCTCTGCGGCATTCTTGATAAACAATTCAATTTGGTTGGCATATAAAATTATACTCCATCTAAGAGAGGAGTGATGTATTAATGAGGCATCGAGTAGAGTTGTAGCAAGGATCTACTTCCAACAAAATTTGTACCACCTCTCTCATACAAGGCCGCTGTGTAGGAAGACTGTTGATGCACAAGACTAAAATTTTAAGCACCTTCATCATCCCTTCCTTGCAGAATTTAGAAACCCTCTCATCCAACATCTCAAATGCACTCTCTCTAGAGAAAAATTTGTGAGAGACCCAATCAACAATTCCCTTATTTTCTCCAAATTCATCCTCCATGGGTTGTTTTCCAGTCACAAGCTCCATAAACACAACCCCAAAGTTGTACATGTTGCTCTTCTTGCTCACTCTATATGTGTATGCATATTCTACAAATATTACATACAAACTTCATTCTAATGCCTAAAGAATAAAAACGTTCAATTAAATTTCCCTAATGATATTGATTGCTTATCTTGAGCAATGTAGCCATGGGTTCCTGCTATGACAGCTATAGAATTCCCCTTTCCACTGACTTGAAGGCATTTGGCAAAACCAAAATTAGCTAAACATGGCTCCATGTCTCAATCCAACAATATGTTGCTGGATTTCATGTCTCTGTGAACAATAGCAGGAACACAGTCATGATGCAGGTAGGCCAGCCCATAAGTTGTTCCCAACAATATCTTATAGTGTGTTTTCCAATCTAAAGTTGAACCTATATTCTCCTTATGCAATCTATTCCACAAACTGCCATTTTCCATGTATTCATATACAATTAGCTTTGAGTATCTATTGGACAAGCAGCAATACAACTTAACTATATTTTTGTGCCTAATACATCCCAATGTTTCCACCTCCATCTCAAATTGGTGGTTTCTCAACACTTCCTCTCTTGAATGATTGAGTTTCGCAGTGTTAGTATTCCATAGCTGCTTCACTACAATTTTTTCCCCATTGCTTAATTCTCCTTTGTAGACCTTTCCAGACCCTCCACTACCTATTATGTTCTCTTCGTTTAGGCAATGAAGAATGTCATCCTCGATGCATGTAACCCTCTAAAAGGACTTGAGATCCCAAGATAGGGATTCATGTGCTTTGTACCTTTTTTTTCATAACACCCAACCTATTACAAAAATGATCACTGCAACTATAGAGATAAAGCTTGCAATTAGGATTATGGCATAGTATCCTGCTCTAGAAGAAGAAGAAGCAGCTACAACACATGGGTTTAAAAAAACTGAATTGGCTTTATTCGCACAAAGCCCCTTATTTCTAGAAAAAGCTATTCTTGCCTGAAAGACTAATCAGCTGTGTTGGCACTGGCCCTGTCAACTGATTGTTGGAAAAATCTAGTAAGCTTAGATACAATGCAGAAAGGGTATTTGGAATTTGACCACTGAGTTGGTTATTGGAGAGATTTTGAGAATTGAGAACTTGTATGGATCCAAATGATTCAGGAATAGAACCATTCAATTTGTTTCCTGCAAGATTAAAAATGACTTCATTCTTTTTACTTATGTTTATGCTCATCAACAAAAAAAAAATTGACATCTAGCTGACTTCCCTGTTTGTTTGCTTCACAGAACAATTTTTGCACCTATCTGTAGCTTGGCTAGCAATTATCATCTGATTTTGCAAAGCTTTAGGAAAAAGGTATTTCTATGCAGACAATTATCTGTGAAGAGTTGTATGTAGCACTTTCAATGAAACTTTTAAGTGTGCATATAAGTTTGGATTTTTTTACTGTTTAGTTCACAATGAATGCAACTTTAACCTATTTAAACTTCCCAATTCAAGATTTGGCAGTGTTTGTGAAAGTGCAATTAGTCATTTAGATCAAAATGCTTAGATACTGAACTTGGTTATTTTATTTAAGATGCATCATGTTGGCTAAATGTCAGTTATTTGATTACACATAATATGCCTCTTTGATGACTTCTGCATTTTCTGTAATATTTTTTAATAATCCATACTTGATTGACAACCAATTTTTCTACATTATGAGTAAAAAAAATTAAAGTTACTAGTGCAGTATTCTTGAGGAATATTTGATCCAGTTTCAGTTTGATGTTTGTTTAGTCTCTTGCATCAACATTTGAATTCTATTTGTTGTCTACACATTTCAGTAGGTTTGATTGATATTTCTAGAAAAAAACATGATTGTTGATATTAAAATGAGCTACTTTCTAGAGGTTGATGTCATTTCAAATGAGCTTTATTTTGTAAAGTGATTTTGAGGTCTTCCCTTCAAAATATTCTCTAATGTTGAGAATATATAAATTCATCTGCCATCATATTTAAGCTCTAATGTTCAGGTGAAACTATTGGTTGCAGGACTGACAAAGAGACCTTCCTAATTCCAAGACAGGTCTGTAGTTTGAACCCTAGTAGTGATATTAGAAGGCACAACCTGCAACCTACCCGATCATCTATTAAACAAGATATCGGCAGGCCTACCCAATATGGCTCCTTGGTCATCTATTAAAAACCAATGTTGTAAGAAATACAATAGGTTTGATCTTGGCTGCCTTTCTTATGATTTGTTTTCTATTTTTTTAAACTGATGTTGTAGCCAGTTTTACATCCATTCAAATATTACCTTGTATCTATCATCTATTTGTCTAAATGCTTGGCTTGGATTACCATGATAGAGCCTCCAATAAATTTTTCCCTGTTTTACTAAATGATTTCATTTTTTCCCACTTTGAGTATGTGTGCTCACCCATTTTTTTTAAGGAATTCTGTTGCTCCTCTCCATTTTGGAAATTGTTCTTCTGGTTTCTATATTCAATAAAAAAGATCATCAAGTTTTAGACATTCAACTAATAGATTATAAAACTAGGTAACAGATTGAGAGCATTTAGATGCTAAACCCCATTCAAAAGTGTTTGACATTAATCTGAAATCATGGGAAACATTCAAATTAGTTAGTTAACTTTAATATTTAAAAACTATGTCAAACTAATTCACGTATAGAAATACATCCATTCCTGGTAAAAAAAGATTCTAGCCTTTGTGTAATTTCATTTGGAAGTTACTGTACTTTCTTCATCTTTTATTTTATTGTGGTTGATAATGTTTTTTATATTAAATGAAAGCACATGTTTTCTTTCTCATGGGAGATGTATGGTGAAGCCCCTACCCCAGTGTGAGTAATTTGATTAACAAGGGTTTACATTATGCCCTGTTCTCATTGAACTCTCATCGCAGGACCACCTCATTATCTTCAGAAGTGTATATAGAAGAAATAATCATAATTGCCAAGTACTTCATCACTTCATGGTAAATGGATCTCTTACTTAAATTGCTTGCTTTTGCAATATTTGTAGATGAGTAATGCACAACTTCTAGTTGGACCTCTACATGTTGGATTGCAACATCTGCTTGGTGGCCTATTATTAGTGGTATGGCACTCACAGTCACCTCCTACTATCATGAATCATTACAGGCTACCTTTAATAGACTAGGCCTTTGCCATTTTCCATGCTTTACTACCATTGCTAATCTTACTTTTCACAGAGTCTTGAGGACTATGAATGCATCGCATGACTGTGAACTGCCCTGAGGATATAGGTAATACTGTTTGTGATAGTCATTTGGTTGGTTGTAGGTTAATGCTACCTTAATCACCAATCTTCCCTTCCTCACAAGTCTGTTATTCATCATGCAATCTACTCCTTTATTGTCTCTCATTCACAAACTCTGCCATGACAGTCAATAACTTCCCCTTCATGACCTTTGACTGCTCTTTTCATGTCATTGAAAGTTGAATGATTCTCCTTGGTCATGTTAGCTATCCTTTCCATATGACTGTCCCATGCTAACTCAATGATTGTCCTTCATTGCATCAATAATATGACTGTCATTGACTAATCTTGTTGTCTCACTACCATCTTCAAGCGTTCACAGTCAGGTCAAGTGAAAAAGCCTTCATTAAGCACAACTTACAAAGCATTATCTTCAGACTATATTGATCATAAATTACAAGGACATTGAGTGTTACAAACTTGACTGTTATAACCCACTATCATTATACCAAGTCATAAAGAGTTCATTGTAGGCCTCACAGTCATTAGGATAATTCACAATACAAAAGTCTTCATGGACAGTTAGTAGGACTGTTGTAAGGTGTTCATTTGTAAGGTATAGTCACAAAATCTTTTTACTACCCTTACCATGTCTTTGACTGTTATACTAATAAATAACTAAATATTCTTCAAAACTTCAAAATTTTCTTATTCACTTGATTTCTACCCCTTCCTCATAGCATGATGTGGCTACTTTGCAAGGTTGGAAAGAAAGATGTTGTTGACTGCCCTCAAGGCCATTTTCTACTCTCTTTTAAAATCTTTATGCATAGCCATTGTCCTCAATATGAACCCTCAATATGGCTGCTCATCTTTAAGGACCGTTGCCTCTGAAATGGATTGCACCTCTTTACTTTGACTCTATTCATTTGAACTGCTCTTAAACAGTCCTCACTTGATAGTTGCTTAACCAGTGTACTGTCTCTCTTTTGTTGCTCTTAAACGGTGATGTCAGTCCTTGCTATCCAATCAATGCATGTTGTCTATCATAATGGAGAGTTATGCTATTTCTGACTATTCACTACCCTTAATTTAGATCATGGCATCGTCTACATAGGACTGTCATGGTCAAATAAGACTGTTTAACCTGAAAACCCTATATAGCTGCCCTTGTAATGGACATTCAAGATGACTGTCCTTTCAATATGACCAAGTCTTTTGGACTGTTACTTAGCATAACTATCATCAAAAGCTCCTAAGCTATCTTTCCATTATGGCTATATCACTTAACCATTGTAAACCTTCACATTCCTTTTCAAGACTGTCATCATATCTGCCCTCTTGAAGTCATTAACTTGACCACAATTACCATGCAATGGGAGATATATTTGTAGCTTAAAAAAAAAGGATTACTATTGTATTACCAGTAGCATACATAGATAACAGCTTGTCTTGAGGATCACAGTTTGAAACATAATCAATAAACTTGTAAATCTAATGAAAATATTACACAAATATAGAGTGGACAATTCACTTCATGATGCGTACAACTTGATGAGCTGAAAAGTGCTATTCCAACAATTTTTTACACCTTTTATTCTCTAGACCATTTATTCATCCATCTTAGAGCATTGACAACCATGCAAGTCTCCCATGGACTATTTTTTCATGGATTTTTCACCCGTCACTATGACTGCCTTTATGATCTTATACAAATTACAATTTGAATTTTCCTTAGTCTTTTTCTGCAATTAGATCTGCCAGTGTTTTAATTCTCAAGATCAACAATGTTTTTATTCCAAATAATACGATTACAAATGGATTTGTTGAAATGGTTTACATTCATCATTTTGCAGGTATGCATCAATATATGAGCAAAATGGGAGTTTCCAAACATGACATGGACATAAATCAAACATAAGGTACTATGTCAACACAAGATTGAAAACAAACCAGTAGAAAAGAAGTTCCAGATTTTTAATTTATTTTAGCCAAATTTGGATCATACTAAGGATTGGAGCAGCTCAAATAAAGAGTTGAATCATACTATGCCATCACAA
The DNA here is from genome assembly GCA_007258455.2 of Sequoia sempervirens. Taxonomy (NCBI): domain Eukaryota; kingdom Viridiplantae; phylum Streptophyta; class Pinopsida; order Cupressales; family Cupressaceae; genus Sequoia; species Sequoia sempervirens. The sequence goes on along the minus strand of VDFB02193867.1, from coordinate 141,461,751 downwards.
GATTGAACACAAACCAGTAGAAGAACAAGTTCGAGATTTTCAATTTATTTTATCTAAATTTTGATCATACTAAGGATTGGAGCAACCCATTTTAAGAGTTGGATGTTGGACAACAAAATATTATGGAAGATTTCCTTCTCTAACATTATTTTTGTCAAGCTGTATTGCTCAACTTCAATTCAAAGATACATTGTAATTATTTAATTTTTATGTACCTTTATTTTTCACTTTAATAAATTATCTGATTCCAATAAAAAAAATATGATGCCTTATTTTAGTGATATTGGATGTACTACCAAACCTTGCATGAGATAATTATTATTTATATATAAAAAATGAACAATTATAATGTTTATTTTCAATATTATTGGGATATATTTATTTCTAATCAATTTAGCCACACATTTCATTTAAAAATAAGAAAGTAGAATTTATCGTTTATAAATTTATTTTAGATGAAATATTAATATATTTATTTTTTAAAATGCAACTCAGCTAACATACATATTTAGTTGAGGACTCATAATACTTTCACTTAAAACTCATCTATTAATTGTTATCATATCTAATAATTTCAAAAAAAAAAATAGTATTAATAAACTAGGCTTATATATTGTACTCATTAGTATGTAATTAAACATAATTGAATTTACAAAATAGTATGCAATAATTGAAGGTTAAAAATAATTGAACAAGACTCAAATTAAAGAAGTAAAAGCATAACGGGTCTTTGTTAAATTACAATATAATTTCAAATTCAGATTTATTAAAAAAAAGAAAAGCAATAACATTCTCATTTCAAATATATTTATCTTAAATAAATTATCTTTTTTTTGAAAAATTCCATCTAATATTCATGAAATAGTTACTTTATTTGAAAACAACAAACCTTCTCCTAAGAAAAGAGAGCTATCATTTATCTATTTATAGTCGAAACTATCTTAAAGAAAATAATTATGATTTTATTTTAAATTTTGTGACAAATAATAATAATAACCTAAAACAAAGAGAATGTAGATTGGTATAAGTTTTTTAGGGATTTTCTAAGAAATTGTAGAAAGTTTAATGGAAATAATCTATCCATTAAACTGTTAAAAACCTCCAAAATTTCAATATTCAAGTAAAACTTAAATAGATATTGATTTCTCAACTACATGGAAGCATTCTATTTCAATTTGCAATGTTTTATGTTAATTTGATGCCAACATTCATTCTTTATTTGCATTTAATGCTTAATTTCTTTACTAAAAAAATATAGATTTATCTAACATGATTTCTTTACTTATTTAATTTTAATTATAAATTGTTTAATCTAATCACATATAACTAGAATTGCAGCACAACCCAACCCAAACCAACATAAAAACCCATGATCAAAATTCCCAACCCAATGTACAAACCCATGATCAAAATGGTGCACAAAGAGGCATATTATGAAATATGTTCTACACGATTTATTTAATACTCCAAAATTTATCTTTCTAAAAGTTGAGACATAACATGAACTGACAAATAATAAATGTAAAATTAAGAATTATCAACAAAATTTTGGAACATCCTTAAAGCAATATATAACTCAAAAAAATTGTCTTTCTAAAAGTTGAGACATAACATGAACTAACAAAAAAAAATGTAACATTAAGAATTATAAACCCTACCAACAATGTTGAGGAGAAAAAAGTATTAAAAAAGTTCTCAAATAAATGGTAGCCAATTCAAAAATGGGGTGAAGAATGTGGACCTCCATTATAGAATGTGTGGCGTAAAAGTTAACACTTGTGTCATGCATTCAAGGCTCTGTCACCATCACCATCAAATCACAACTATTTCATCAACAACTTCATTTTGTAGTGCAAAAGCCTCTTGCTTCCTTCCACCCAGGTTGTAGGTTCATGAATGAAAACTAGTAGATGAGATTGATCTGATCATCTTGCATCCATTTTCCAGCACTGTATGCAATTTATGGTAAAAAATGAGATCATCCATCTCATATAAGGAATGCCTTCAGCATGCCTTCAGCATAATTAGTTCATGTGCAACACCTAGTAGATAGCTCCACAATCTCCTAATTCATTTAACATATTTGATGCAGAAAAAAACCCACTAAAATTGGTCACTTCATTTATATAATAGACCAAGTAACAAGGTTTGTCAACAACACAAGGTTTGGTTGGGATAAAGGCTTTATTAGATACCATGAGGCATCATGTGTTGGAGGACATAATAAGAGGATTTCAATTATTAGTATTTGCTTTTGGTTAGATTACTGCAATACAATTTTTTTAACTCATAGATTAATGTTTGTCCTTTCTAGTCAATGAGTTCTAAGAAATTTTCAAACTCAAACAAATATTTATCTTTTCAAATATTAACATATGAATTTTTTAACACAGAGCATTTAAAAAATGATATATTGACAATGTGATTGGCTGATTTTTTTACTTGAAGTCTTCATGTTAGTCGAGAAAAATAAGTATTAATTTTGGATAAACAATGGAGAATTTCATCCATAGAGTTCCTATGAAGGACAAGTTAAAGTACTTCATCTATGGTTGGTCAGATTTGGTTGCACCAATCATCTATTTTATTTGTTGTTGGAGTTAATAAGAATCAGCCCAATTATTACGACTCCATATATGCACTTTAATATGTTAGAATTTTTAAAAGCAATAGGGATTTTAATTATGAAAAAGAGTCTAGTGACCTTGTCATGCACTTGGAAATATAAAAGGATTTTATTCTAGGTTGTGTGTTGGAGATGGCAGTGTAGGCATAGTATCTGTCTAAGGTCTAATGGAGACCAATAAGACCATAAACAAGATGCACTTCTTAAAAATGGAAATACAACACTACATTTTGGCATCTACAAATTGAGCCTCCTCTAAAGGGTATGCATGTACAAATTTTGGTCATTTGATCATCAGTTAACCTCAACTATTGTGGCCTTGAAGAATTGTAAATGTTTCATGTTTTAGAATTTGTGGGTATTTTATATTTATTTTTTGTGTTTTTTATTACTACTTTTTGAGTTGTGTAATCTTTCTCAGAACTATTTGTCATTTTTGGGTGCTTGTGGGCATTTATATTTGAACCAAACTAAATTAAAATGACCGGTTCCTTTCATACTTTTCTAAAATTTAAAAAACTAGTGGATCCATTGTATACGAATTCTAGGTATTTATCGATATGACTAGTGGAAGAAACCTATGGCGGAACATGAGAGCTCACACCTACAAAACAAAAGCCAATTAAAATCCTTTCATTTATTTTGAGGAAAAATATCCATTTCTAATGTTTTTATTTGCAGTTTCAATCACTTAATTAATCCTCAAGTGCCAATTTTTTTGTATCTTTTAGGTTTTCTTTTAGTTGCTCTAAAATATTCATGCCACAAAATATTGTATCTTGTCATCTATTAGTTAAGACACATTATGGAATTGGAGAATTTTTTATGTTTAATTTCTAAACTTATGTTCCTCTTAGTCAATAGAGAGTGTTCACCCAAGTTCATAGAAAATGTTTTTATTTGTATGTTTGCTCATTTTTTGCTATTAAACAAGGGAAAGGGATCTAATCCCAAAGGTTCAATAGAACAAAAAGAAAAACATAGAGGCCCAAACACCCCAATCAAAAAAAAATCCAAGAGAGGAAGTATGCAGGCCTAGGAAAGACATTAAAACGGTAGTAAAAGTTCATAGTCATAACTAAGAAGGCATGCAAGCTAGAGACAAACATTGAACAACAAAGGACAATATAGCACATCAGACATCAATAATCTTGAGGTGTACTAATTAAATCCCATTCAACCTTTAGCTTTTCAAGAGAGTCTATCCATTATTTTTCCTCAGTGTTATTTATAATGGTCATCATCTGAACAACATGCTCTTGGTTCTTTACCATTTTATTCTTGATTTTCTTGATCTTATTTTTTCCATGTTATTTAGTATAGTATCTTAATTCTTGACAACTATATTTCATTAATGAATTTTGGAATGAATCTTCACACTTTCTATAGCTCGGATTTTTTTAGATGTTACCATCATGTCAACCTCCCATTGAAGGGTAGGAGATAAAGGAGTGAGTAGACAAAACATCAAGAATCCACAAAAAATAGACAAGGTAACTTTTAGTTTCTAGAAAGAATAAATTAGTAACTAAGTTGAAATATTTTTTTCATACTCATAATTTATTCATACTTTCCAAATAAATTTATAATTATTGTTAACGTGAGATTTCACACCCTTTGATTTTTCTAGTGATAGTGAAAATGTTGAGGAGGCAGCGGGTTTTTTCTGTGTAGGCATGTGCCCTATAATGGGTGTGATCTGCATCTGTGGGGAATCCATTTGAATGTGCATGGAGAGGGGTGTGGTTGGTGTATGAGTTTTTTGTAGGTTTGGGTTGGGCTTTTATTATGTACAGGGGGGTTTGTTCTCAAATTTTCTTCTTCTTTTTTCTTATCCTCATTTGGTGTGAGGGTTTGTTGAAGCTTAAGGGGTCTTGTATTTTGTTTTTCACCTATGGATTCTAGTGAAGTTTTGGATTTTAAATCCAATATGGATTTTCGTGCAATGGATTTTTGAGGCATGATGTTGGTGGTCATTTTTTTAATACATCTTTTTGGGTGGAGGGGATGGCTTCGTCTAGAGTCCCTCACATCCCAAAAATTAGTGGATGTCTGAGAGAAGAAAGGATAGACCTATTTTGGTGATTCTACTAGAATCAATCGTTGAGGATGTGGAGTATTTTTTCAAATCGTGCTTTTATTTGCAAATTCATGGGAATGTGTTTCTATCTCCCATTCTTAGAGGCATGGACTTAGTGGACATGGGATTCAAAGGGTGAAATGGAAGTAATGCTATTAGAAAATAGATACTTTATGGTTGTTTTTAACTGCATGGCCGATCATAATAGAGTTTTCAAAGGAGGGCCCTATTTTTGTAACTAAATTATTTTATTCATTAAGCCCTAGCACACTGATTTTAACCCATCAGAGGAGCTCCCTTTGGGTGCACATTGCATGGTTCCCAGTTGAATATTGGTGAAATTACATTCTACAAATGGTTGCTCTACTTCTAGGGAAGCTGGTGGGACCTAGTTCTCAACAAAAATAGGATAGGAAGGTAATGACTTTTTCTTGCATTTTTGTTGAGATTGATTTTAGTAACCCTCTTCTTGACTCTAAAAATTTGTGTGGGTACGTCTTCTTGGATGTAGCATCTTGATTATGAGACTCTTCCTTTTTGTTGTTGATTATTGCATGAATATGGTCATTTGCAGCGAAGATGTCGTACATCCAGATCTTCAAAGTCTTAATCTAATCAACCTCCTTGCAACCCTCCTAAGGTTGATAAAGGAGAGGCTCCTATTCCAGGTGCTACTATAGATAATGATTTTTTCACTCATGTTAAGCCTCATAATAGGAATCATGGATAGAAGAGGACTTCCAAGGAGCGATGAATGATTACAAAATTTTGAACTACAAATGAGTGTCAACAGTGAAAGTATTCCTCCTTTTTTTCTCCTACAAATGAGTAGAAAATGAACACAATTCCACTCAAAAAAAATCCCAATGATGCCTCCTTTAAAAAACTAAATTCAAATTCCAAGTTCAAGACCCTGTAAAGACAAAACTCGATAGAAAATAGGAGAAATTATTGTTGTCAATCATACAACATCAAGTTGCAAAATTGATAGTAATATTTTACCAGTAAAAATAAAATAAAATGGTCAAAAAAGAAATGGGACCCCCTTTTATAATCGAGATCATGTAGTAAATAGGATCATGTTTATAAATGGAATCCCATTTCTTTTTTCAATGGTTAAAATAATAAATGAAGGAAACAGGATCCCATTTACAAAATGGAATCCCATTTTATAAATCGAGATCCTGTTTCTTAAAATTTGAATTTTTGGTTCGATTTTTGTCTTGATTTTTAGTTCAGGAAAAGGCTTGGGAACCCAAAGCTAAGCTTTGGACCTAGTTTGACCTACAACTTAAAGGTCATGTCAACAACACAAGAAAATAGTGACTTTGGACATAAGTCTGAAGACCTTTTTTGAAGAATTTTTTGACAAAACTAAAACCCATTATAGATGAGGTGGTGTAGATTCCAAATAAGTAATTTTTTTTACAATTGGAATTTTTATTTTATTTTTCAATTAATTCTAATGAAACTGGTCCATAAACTTGAAATATTAAGGTTTTTTAGTATTTTAATAATTTGTTATTAAAATATTTTTTTGTAAAATGAATTGCACAGAAACCTACTTCAAATAATTATTTTCAATTTGAAAAAAAATAAAAAATGATAATTTTAGGTCATCTTATACATGATGTACATGACGATTTTTCAAAACAACAAATGTGGCCAATAAAAAAGTACAAAAAACTATTGAAAACATGCTCCAGTGAGTTACAAATATTTTCCAAAAAGGATTTTAAAAATTATGATTATTTAGGTCAAAATATGGATGATGTACACATGTATGGTATGCTAAAGAAAGTGGCTTTTAATTATTGATTTTTAGAAACACATATTGAAAATCAATTTGTATCATCTAGGTATTAAAATAAATTAAATATTTGGAATCTAGACTCTAAGTACTACATTTTATGATTTTGAGATTTTTTAAGATTCCATTTGTAAGTGCTTCAAATTTTAAGGTCAAATGTGACAAATTCTGAAAACTGGGGAAAATACTTCCACTTTTTTGCCAAAAAGTGTACTCAACTTCTTGTCAGCACTCGACAAATTCAAGACAATTTCCAAAATGCTTGATGAGTTAATTGCAAGTCAAAAAGCATCCAAAGATAAAGGTGGTTTGGGAATTGAAAAAGGAGAAATCTCAAAAGTAGCTCAGACACCTAATGTAAAAAAGATCAGTGAACCAAAGAAGACTGAAGACAAGAAGAACAATGGAAAATTGAAAAATCAAAGAAACAATGCTAGAAGACCCCCCATCAGACAACCAAATCATCAATGGTACCCATCCTTCATTGGTATTTGCTATTTTTGCAATAAATTTGTACATAGAACAATGAAAAGTAGAAGCAAAATGAATCAGAATGTTCCATACTTTGCTTGTCAATGCTTCATATGCAAGATGTTTTGGAATAGAGAAAATGAATGCAGAAGTCAAATGATGAATGCATATAACAGTGGTAGAATGATTCAATATTTCAATGGTTATTGTTATACATGCTATGGATATGGACACAAAGCTAATCAATGTAGATCTAGAAAGAATGGAAGGAATAATGCTCAAAGAAATTTCTTATGCAACAACTACAATAGATTAGGACATATTGCTTAATTTTATAGAAATAGAAATTCAAGGAAAGATTATCCAATAAAGAGAAATGAACCAGTCAAAAATATTGATCCAATTGAAGTAAAGAAGGAAATGGAAAAGATTTGGAGAAAGAAAGAGGAGCCTTAGAACAAGGAAGAATCTCATACTACAAATGAATCTATACCACCCTCTGGTGCAGATAATTCCTCTGGGAATTGAACCTAGGCATTGGCTTAGGGGGAGAAATAATAGAAAATCACATAAACCCCTACTGATATGATGTGTCATGGCTTGGCATGAAGATATGAGATGGAGATAGATGGTATGGATCTTTTGGAGAATATTCCAGAAGAAAATATGCTATTGCGGAGATTTGCGAAGTGATTTAGGGTTTGCTATTGTTTAGAGAAGATTTTTACTAGCTTTATTTATTGCTGCATTAAATACAAATTAGGGGAAGAATAAAAAGGATTATATACCTATCCTTTTTATATTTCATTGACTTTTATGCATTTGGAGTGAGTAGTTCGAATTGAAGCCAATTCAAGAGTTAGATGGTTGTTTGAGAAGTAGAGCATCCAAACCCTAATTCTTGTTAACAAAGAAAAAGGTATTCACCACTATCCAAAGCTAAAATAGAATTTATTTTTCAAAGAACTTGTATTCAATAGAGATGGAAAAACCTGGAGTGGTAAATGTGAGTGAGAAACCCCAAGCAAAATTTAAGAAATTCCCCATGAAATTGTTTCAGAATGACCCACTCATAGTTTTTTCAAGTATACCATACAAGGTTTTTCCTATAAAGGACATTAGTGTATACATCCATGGGAAAATGGAAGAATGTGATCGTAAAAAACTTACTGAGTTGTTGATAGACCAATTGATTAGAGATGATTTCAACATTGAACCTGAGTATGAAAACCTAGTGAAGAAGAAACTAAATGTCTGGTAGTGATTTCCATGCTTCACCTATGATGATGAATTTAAGTATGTGAGAATGGCATTAAGAAGAGTGCATGATAAATTATTTGGACTGAAATACCTAGTTTGATAACTAAGGAATTTATAAGGGAGATTACTAGAATTTGTGACACCAGAATTGTATGTATGCTAAAATATGTAAAGAACAAGGATGTGATGGAATTAATTGGAGCCGCATTTGATCAAAGGGCTCTCAGTGTGAACACTTTATATAATCTTGTAGTAAGGTATGCAACTATGGTCATATGATATAAGATATACTACACCAAGAGAGAAAATTTTCTTTCATCCACAATAATTCATGTAGCCCATGAAATGGTGGAAAAGGGAAAAGACTATGATTTGTGTGAGTTTCTTTGGAAAAAAAAATTAACTAAAGCAAACTAAAGACAAGAAATACCCATTCAAATTTGGTTCTTTGGTAGTGTGTTTACTATTCTACTTTTTGAGGGAGCTTCCAACAAGAAGCAATGTTATATGGAATAAAAGTAGACCTGCATCCCATCAAATCTTTGAACATCTACACAACATTGGTGATATGAAAGCTCAAGATGAGGCATTTATTGATTTCTTTGTAGCATTTCAAAAGAGAATGCATGAATGGGAGAGGATCCCTAAGTCTGTGGTGGAAAAATATCAAGATGATATCACATTTTTGGTCAAAATTGATGAATACATTATTCAAGTTGTGGAACCCAGAACTATCTGGATTCAACCACTTGGATATGAGATCAATGAAAATGAAGTAGATGGTTATGTTGGTATATTATTGAATTGTCCTAAGGACCCTACTCAGAAAAGACATGGATGTTCATATGAGGAGTTATCCATGAATGTACACATCGAACTGAAAAGTCTTAAATAAAGAGGAAGGTGACAACCCTCTAGATCAATTTCCACCTCCAATAGAACCAAGAGAACAGAGACTAGTGCTCCAGTAATAGAAGAACCTCAAAGAAAGAGGCCAAAAGGCCTAAAAAGAGAAATAGAAGTACTTTAGAATCCTCTACCACCACTACATCAAAAAGAAGAAAAGAACTTGAGTGTGTTGTCTAAACAAGAAAAAGAAGAGGATGAAGATTCCCCATTGATCCTAAAAAAGAAGTGGCATTGTTTCTATTGCAAGTATGAAGATTTTTCCATTGATGATAGTAGTATAGTGGTTGAGAAGATACTTTTTCTTTGAAAAGTTTCTATTTATGGTTCAAATGTTGTGGATACTTTGATAATTGATAAAATAAGGAAATAGGGTGTTGCAGAGGTGTTCTAGTTAGCAAATGTGTTTTGATTTTGCTTCGGATTTCTTCTGGGTTGAAGATTTAATTTTGTGGTTTGGATATATTGGTTAGAGATGTTTAGATTTTCTATATCCATAATTTTGGCTTCTAGATAATTGGTTAGAGGAAGTTATGTTCACTATTGTGTGAACTGGTTTTGCAATGTTGTGTACAAAGGTGTCTGGGATTAATATATTTTCTCCTCATTTCTCCACAATTGTTTTTCAAGACTTGTGATTCTAAAGGAGATTTGATTATGTTGTTCTCTTGCTTGTGTCAAGAGGATTCATGGTTCAGTGTATCAGAAGGTCTTCTGAGTTATAGAGTATTGCAGTGTTTGGCAGAGTTGTCTAGATAAACAAAATGTTTATAATATTCAAGTGAGATTTGTTGCGAAGAAGTTTGTTGGGTTCTAGGATATTCTTAGATCACGTTTAGGTGAATTTTTTTGTCTAAAAGTTTTAGATTGATCAAAGGAAGTGTGTAATTCAAATTTCAATGTGTTTCCACAAGTAACAGTTGGCCAAGTGTCTACACTACATTCAAAGATGTTCAAGTGTTAATGAAGGTGTAGTGTGGCATGTGAGAGTTAATTTGGGTCCCAATTAAGTTTTTTTTTTTTCCACTTTCATTCCTATTCACTGTAGGAATGTTTAGTACTGACCTAATTTGAAATTGCAAAGTGTGAAGCATATATATAGCTAACCTTGGAGAAAGTTTCCAAGGTTGAAGATTGTATAAGTATAAGTTGAGATGTAAAGGGTTGATAAGATAGAAAGAAAAGATGTGTGTGATGCAAGTGATCTAAATTTCTAAAGAGTAGAGTGTGAGTTTGAGTAGAGAAGTGTGAACTTCAAAGTGTTGTACTTCTAAATGTAGTGAGTTGAAGGTGTCTGCAATCATTCAAAAAATACTACAAAGGTGTTGGAGCTATTGTGGTGTATTCTTTGTTGCATTGAGGAGTTTTTCTTTGTGTAACATTTCTCTTCTATCTTCTTTTTATTTATGTGGCAGTGAGCCTTGGCTATGAGCCCTTTTGGATAGTGTGGGCCTTATTTTGTCAATGAGCCCTTGTATCGGTTTTGCAATTACTTATATTGTAAGCTAATCCTCACCATGGCTTTTCCCTCATTGGGTTTTCCAAATAAATATGGTGTTCTCTTGTGTATGGTGTTGGTTACTTTATTTTCTATTGTCTTCTTTTCATGGTTAAAAAAATTATAATAGATTAAGGGCTTAATGAATGCATGTGGATCTGATTACTATTGATGATTTTGATGTTTTAATTTGGTACAAATGATTCACCCCCCCACTCTTAGTTGTATTTTTCATTTAACAATTGGTATTAGAGCAAGGTTCCTTAGAGAAAAGATTGACCACTTGAGGTAGATCTATTATGGAAAACAAGATAGAGAGCACTAAGTTTGATGACATAGATTATGCATTTTGGAAGAAAAATATGGAAGGATATCTCCAGGAATCCTCCCGACATGAGATTGAAAAGGAAATAAAGACTCAATATGTTGTACCTGTGAATGGTTTGAGAATAAGTGATGAGATCAAGGCACATGAAATAAATGGTAAGGAAAGATTTATTCTTGTGAACAGTCTTTCAAATTCTGAATTGGTAAAAGTTATGAATCTTAAGACTACCAAAGAAGTTTGGGATAAGTTAGAAATCATTTATGAAGGAGATGACAAGGTTAAACAAGTGAAGTTGCAAAATCTAAAGGCACAATTTGATACCTTATGAATGTTTGAAGATGAAACATTACAAATTATATGCAGAGGGTTGATGAGCTGGTAAGTGTGATGAGAGGTCTTGGTGTGCGAGTCAAAGAAACTAGAGTTGTAAAGAATGATCTTAAATTTCTTCTTGATTCTTATAGTGAAAAGGTATCTACTATTGAGGAAGTTGCAAATTTTAATACTTATTCTAGAGATTAGTTGTTGGGTACACTAACTTAATTTGAAATGAGAAAACATGGTTGGAAAAATGGTACAAAAGTGAAAATTGCTTTCAAGGCTAGAAAATTAGAAAATTTTGAAAATTCAAATGGAGAAGATCTTGATTATGTGGAATCTAACTTTGTAAGAAGGATGAAAAAGGGCACTGGTAAGTACAAAGGTAAACTACCTTTCAAATATTTTAGTAGTGAAAATATAGGTCACTATGCTTCAAGATGTACAAATAGAGTTGTGAACAATAGAAGTCATAAGAACAAAGGAAAGATGATAAAAAGAAGTTACTATGTTAGACATTGACAATACAACACTATGCATTTTGGCATCTACAAATTTAGCCTCCTCTAAAGGGTATGCATGTACAAATTTTTGGTTATTTAATCATCAGTTAACCTTGACTCTTGTGGCCTTGAAGAATTGCAGATGTTTCATGTTTTAGAATTTGTGGGTGTTTTATATATTTATTTGTTCTTGTGTTTTTTATTACTACTTTTTCAGTTGTGTAATATTTCTCATAACCATTGTCATTTTTGGGTGCTTGTGGAAATTTATATTTGAATGAAACTAAATTAAATTGACATGTACCTTTCATACTTTTTGGAGTTTAAAAGACAAGTGGATCCATTGTATATGAATTCTAGGTATTTATGGATATGACTAGTGGAAGTAACTTGTGGAAAAACATGAGAACTCACACCCAAAAAATGAAAGCCAATTAAAACCCCTCCATTCCTTTTGAGGGAAAATATCTATTTCTAATGTTTTTATTTGCAGTTTGAATCACTTAATTAATCCTCAAGTGCCAATTTTTTTTGTATATATTTTAGGTTTTCTTTTAGTTGCTCTAAAATATTCACGCCACAAAATATTGTATCTTGTCATCTGTTAGTTAAGAAACATTATGGAATTGGAGAATTTTTTATGTCTAATTTCTAAACTTATGTTCCTCATAGCCAACAGAAAGTGTTCACCCAACTTCATAGAAAATATTTTGTATTTACAATATTGCTCATTTTTTGATATTAAACTAGGGAAAGGGACCTAATCCAAAAGGTTCAATAGAACAAAAAGAAAAAAATAGAGACCCAAACACCCCAATAAAAAAAAAATATCCAAGAGAGGAAGTATGTAGGTCTAAGAAATACATTAAAATGTTAGTAAAATTTCATAGTCATAACTAAGAAGGCATGCAAGCTAGACACAAACATTGAACAACAAAGGACAATAGAGCACATCAGACATCAATAATCTTGAGGTCTACTAATTAAATCCCATTCAAACTTTAGCTTCTCAAGAGAGTCCATCCATTATTTTTCCTCAATGTTATCTATGATGGTCATCATTTGAGCAACATGCTCTTGGTTCTTTACTATTTTATTCTTGATTTTCTTGATCTTAGATTTTTTTCATCTTATTTAGTATAGTATTTTAATTCTTTAGAACTATATTTCATTAATGAATTTTGGAATGAATCTTCACACTTTCTATAGTTTGGATTCTTTTAAATGTTACCATCATGTCAACCTTACATTGAAGGGTAGGAGATAAAGGAGTGAATAGACAAAACATCAAGCATCCACAAAATTTTGACAAGTCGACTTTTAGTTTCTAGCAAGAATAAATTAGTAATTGAGTTGAAATATCTTTTTCATACTCATAATTTATTCATACTTTCCAAATAAATTTATAATTATTGTTAACATGAGATTTCATACCCTCTGATTTTTCTAGTGATGGAAAAAATGTTGAGGAGGTTGTGGGTTTTTGTTGTATAGGCATGCACCCTATAATGGGTGTAGAGTTCATGTGTGAGGAATCCATTTGAATGTGTGTGGAGAGGGGTGTGGTTGGTGTATGAGTTTTTTGTAGGTTGGGGTTGGGTTTTTATTATGTACGATGGGGGGGGTTGTTCTCATTTTTTATTCTTTTGTTGCTTATCCTCATTTGGGTGTGGGTTTGTTGAGGCTTAAGGAATCTTGTATTTTGGTTTTTGCCTATGGATTTTGCTGAAGTGTTAGATTTTTAATCTAATATGGATTTTCCTACAATGTTATGTGAAAATTCTCATTCTCCTTTGAGGCATGATGTTGATGGTCATTTTGTGAATACATCTTTTGGGTTGGAGGGGATGGCTTCTTCTAGAGGCCCTTGCATCCCAAAAATTAATGGATGTCTAGAGAGAAGCAAGGATAGACTTGTTTTGGTGATTCAACCAGAATCAATCACTAAGGATGTGGAGTATTTTTTCAAATCATGCTTTGATTTGAAAATTCATGGGAATGCATGTCTCTTTCCCATTATTATAGGCATGGTCTCATTGGACTTGGTCTTCAGAGGGTGAAATGGAAGTAATGATATTAGAAAATAGCTACTTTATGGTTGTGTTTAACTGCATGGCCGATCACAATAGAGTTTTCGAAGGAGGTCCCTATTTTCACAACTAGATTGGTTTATTCATTAAGCCCTAGCACACTAATTTTCACCTGTTAGAGGATCTCCCAAATTGTGTTTTTGTGTGGGTGTGCCTTCCATGGCTCCCTATTGAATATTGGTGAAATGACATTCTGTAAATAGTTGCTTTGCTTCTGGGGAAGCCAGTGGGACCTTCTTAGCAAACATAGGATAGGAAGGTAATGACTTTTGCTTGCATTTGTGTTGAGATTGATTTTAGTAACTCTCTTTAGACTCTCTAAAAATTTGTGTGGGTACATCTTCTTGGATGTAGTAGCTTGATTATGAGACTCTTCCTTTTCATTGTTGATTGTGCCATGAATATGGTCATTTGTAGCAAAGATGTCCTAGATGTACATCTTCAAAGTTTCAATCTACTCAGCCTCCTCACAACCCTCCTAACGTTGATAAAGCAAAGACTCATATTCCTGGTGTTGTTGTAGATAATGATGGTTTCACTCCTATTAAGCCTCATAACATGAATCATGGACATAAGAGAACTTCCAAGGAGTGGTGCATGATTACAAAATTTTGAAGTACAAATGAATGTCAATAGTGAAAGTCTTCCTCCTTTTTACCTCCTTCAAACGAGTAGAAAATGAACAAAATCCCACTCAAAAAATGTCCCAATGATGCCTCCTTTCAAAAATTAAATTCAAATTCCAAGTTCAAGACCTTGTAAAGACAAAAATCAGTAGAAAATAGGAAAAATTATTGTTGTTGGTTGTAAAATGTCAAGTTGCAAAATTGATAGTAATATTTTACCAGTAAAAATAAAATAAAATGGTCAAAAAAGAAATGGGATCCCCTTTTATAATCGAGATCCTATAATAAATAGGATATTGTGTATAAATGGAATTTCATTTCTCTTTTCAATGGTTAAAATAATAAATAAACGAAATAGGATCCCATTTACAAAATGGGATCCTGTTTTGTAAATTAGGATCACGTTTCTTAAAATTTGAATTTTTGGTAAGGTTTTTACCTTGCTTTTTAGTTTGGGAAAAGGCTCGAGGCCTCCAACCCAAGCTTTGGACCTGGTTTGACCTGCAACTTGAATGTCATGTCAATGTCACAAGAAAATAGTGACTTTGGACATATGTCTAAACACCTTTTTTGCAAATTTCTTTGACAAAATTAAAACCCATTATGGATGAGGTAGTGTAGATTCCAAATATGTAATTTTTTTTACAAATGGATAATTTTTTAATTTTCAATTAATTTTGATGAAATTGGTCCATAAACTTGAAATATCAAGGATTTGTAAAAAATTTGTAAATTTTTATTAAAATGTTTTTTTTGTAAAATAAATTGCTCAAAAACGTACTTCAAATAATTCTTTTCAATTTTGAAAAAAAAATTAAAAAATGATAATTTTAGGTCATCTTATGCATGATGTACATGACAAGTTTTTAAAGCAACAAATATGGCCAATAAAAAATTAATAGAAAAAAATATCCAACAAAAAATTACAAAAAAATATTGAAAACATGCTTTAGTGAGTTACAAATATTTTCCCAAAAGGATTTAAAAAATTATGATTATTTAGGTCAAAATACATATGATGTACACATGCATGGTATGCTAAAAAAAGTGACTTTTAAATAGTGGTTTTTAGAAACACCTATTGAAAATCAATTTTTATCATCTAGGTATTAAAATAAATTACATATTGAACCAACAATTTTGATGGTTGGTCTATGGACTTCTCTTGCACTCTTAGGATCTTTCACCTAAAAGGAGAGAGATAGAACCCCAAAATTGAAGTGGTTCATTCAAATAAGGTATTGTGTGATGTTGTTAAGAATAAATGCAATGTTGTAAATGCAACTAAGTATTGAAATTGATTGATTAAATATGCAAAACCTATGAAATATGCAATGTTTTGAAAACATAATGTGGTATGCAAGAATGAACTAAAACATTAACAAATGCAAAACATAATTGAAAGAAGGATGAATAGAGTCTACCTATGCAATGAAGGCTAAATCTAGAATGATCTAAATGATGGAAGAAATCAATGAAAATCACCAATGGGACTCATTCGCCACTGATGGTGAATTAGTCTTGCTACTGGAAAAAAATCCTGAAAACTAGTTTTTGGCTTTCGAGAACTGGAATCTAACAAAATCTAATTTTTCATCCTTAAGGTGGGACTCATTCACTACTGATGGAAAATAATCCTCTCCCAAAATTCTGTGAAATCAAGGATCAATTTTGTAGTTCCATATCTGAACTTGTCTTCTTGGCGGGTTGGCGGAGTCAAATCTGCAGAAAACGGACTATAAGTTGTCTCCAAGCTTGAAATAGGGTTTTGTTGACTTCTTGACCACCTTTCAACACCTAATTGCTTCATAAATCTACATACAAAAGTATACAAACACACATGCAAAAGGGGGAAAATGGTTAAGGGTTAGGATATAGGGATTTTCCTTGGTCAAACCCCACTTTGGTAATCAAACCCTTAATGAAGAAATGAAATGAAATGGACAAGGAATGATGAATAAACAATATGAAAATGTCCTAAACTCACCACAACCTTATTGAAGAAATCTGAAGTTATGTCAATGGTTTCTCCAAGATGCTTGATTGAATGATGCAAAGTGCTTGAATGCTAATTGATGAATGTGAAACATAAATTTTAGGGACTAGGAATGCTTTCTCTCTTTTACTCAATTAGGGTCTTTCACCTAATGAAAAGAGATAGATCCCACACCTAAAATCTAGAGGGTTCATTCAAATTAAGATGTGTATGATGTTGTATGAGCTAAATGAGATTATCTAAATGTTGTTATATGAACTAGCTAATTGACTAAATATGCAAAACCTAAGGAATATGACTTGTTTAAAAACACATTATATAATGCAACAATGAACTAAAAATCAATGCAAAGCTAAATAGAAATGACTTGGATTGGAAGTGTGCACCTGGAACCTTGAAGGAGACTAGAAATTCCTTCTAAAACACTACTAATGTTGATTTTTAGGCTTGGAGGGACTCATTTTCCATTATGGGCGAATCAATCCCAGTTCTACCAAACTGTACTGAAACCCATTTCTAACAAAAGGGTGTCTAAAAATGTAAAAATCCAAAACCTGACCTTGGGGTGGGACTCATTCACCACCCATGGTGAATGAGTCCACTTTTGAATTTCTGGATTTTCCAAGGTGGATTTTGAAGCTTTTGATCTGCACTTTGATGCCCTACAGGTGTCCACTTCCAAAACTCTAATTTACGGGTCTGAAAATGATATTTTGTTGATATTTTGACTTTTTGAATGAGAAGAAGACTTGAGAAACCTTGCAACTTGATCTTCAATGATTCCCAAGCTTCCAAGAGTCCTAAATTTTCAAACACACAAGAAGAGAAGAAGAAATGGTGGATGTTAGGGAATGGGGGTTTGCTTTGGTCAAACCCCATTTAGGTAATTAAACCAAAATTATGAAAGAAAGTAGTGAGACATGCAATAATGGAATTGATTACCTTTCCATGATGTTTATCTTGAATTTCTATAGCAATGGAGGAAGATTCAGCCCTTGAATGTCTTTAGAAGCTTTCTTGATATCTTGCAATAATAAAACCCAAAGTTGCTTGACTTGAGATGAAATATTTGTGGATGAATAATGAAGAATGGATATGAATTGAGTTAATATATGTAAAATTTAGTTAAGAGAGGTGATTTTATAGGAAATCCACCTTATTTTCCCATTAATTGGATCCCTAAGGCCAACATGGAGAAAATTAAACGTAAAACCTAATTTTTTTCGCTCAAAACCCTGAAAAATGGCTCAAATGGGACTCATTCGCCACTAAAGGTGAATGGGTCCCACCTAGATGGGTCTAATTCACCACTAATGGAGACTGGGTCCCACAAGGGCCATTTTTTCTAGCCGGAATGTCGAGAAGTAAGAAAATTAGACTTATATGATGACTATGTCAGTTATTTGATCAAACTATGCCTCGGGATACACAATATGGGTTAATAGGAGCCTAATAGTGATGATGTAAATGTAAAATAGGGCTTGGGACACTTAAAGCAATGTGAAAGTGTGATTAAATACACTTTACAACACTAAAATGAGGTCCACTCAGCCTAGAAAGGCACAAAAACCAATGTGAATGTGCAAGACACATTACAAAACTAGTTTAACATTAAGTTTAGTTTAAAAACCTTCTATATTGATGTAATAATGTTATTAAATTCATTTTATAATGTTGAATTAAGGAGAAATAGATTCATTAGGTCTAGACAAGCATGAAAGCATCTTACAACACTTTACAACACCTTTACAAGACATTGGTAAAAGCATGTTATTCAATTTGCAAGGGTCCAAGATCTAGTGTGGATGCATAAAATGCCTCACAACCCCTGAATCAAGGCCTCATTAAGTCAAATTTATCATGAAATATTCCTATGTCAAGCAAAGGGTCCTTTTTTCTATGGCACATTTAGCCCCCCCTTTAGTGAAAGGATGAACTTGCTTCAAACTCACACTAAAGTAGACATTCAAGAGAGATCCACATTTACCAATGGGTGATCCCACAATAGTGGTTTACAATTTTTGGCCATACTGGACACTAAAATAAATTTTTTTATCTAAATCTTTGCTTTCGGGCACCTAGAGTGGCTAAACCATGAGGAATTTGAAGATGATGCAAACTAGAGTTTAGTGAAATTTTGTCTATAGATTATAAATATATTTTTTTCAAAAATTTTGGAATCAAATTGCACTTCTTTTTCCATCTCCCTCGAAAACTAGTTTTTTTGAAACAACATTTTAAAAAAGTGACACTCACCGATAACGCATAATTGTTTTTCCATGAAGGATAAAATTCTAATTCTTTCGAATTTATGTTCATGACTCTGATATCTAGTCCTTCCACTTGGTTAGATAGTTTTTTATTGAATATTTTCTTTAATCAAGTTTTGAAGTGAAACCAATTATAATTCAGATATAACTGTATAATGCGTAACATTTTTTGTATGTATCGAAATTCAATTTTTTTTCTTTGTTGGATCAAGGACTTCAATATCTGGTGCACTCATATTTTTTAATTTTTGTTTTTGATAATCATTATTTTTCCACATGTAGAACAAAGAGCTTGATTTTTTCGATGAAAAACCTACATTCACAAGAAATAAAAATAAATATAATAATAAAATTCAATTTATTTAAAATTATACTTTTTGGGAAGCTTATAATAAGGACTACATACTTACAAAAAATAAATTTTAAATGAATACATTTGATCCCCCAAAAGGTAAATCAAAAGTGGTTTTTTATCAAGATTTTGATAGGTGTAAAGGAGACTCCATTATAGGTATGGTTTAAAAGTAGCGAGGTTCTATCCAAGGGGGTTTGATTTAAGGTAGTTTGATCAAACCCTCCTCAATTGGAATTCTTTAAATGGAACTTTTTAAGGCTTAAATCATTATATTTTCTAAAAATATGTGATTTCAGCAAAAATCATATCCTCCCAGAAATTGTAAACTAGCTTTGTGGGATCACCCGATGCAGATGAAAAAGAATGACAAAGATCAAAGGAGGTGGCCAAGACTTAGGATCACCAAGATACAAAATCATGCAAAGGAAAGATGGAAAGAAAGACGGGGTGGAAAATATGTACTCACTCTAGGGCCACAGAACTTCAGGTCGTCTGTGGGGTGAGAAGGCTACAACATACTCACTCTGGTGCCACAAAACTAGTTGTCTATGGGGTGAGAAATCCAAAAAGGTAAGATACATACGCTAGTTGGTATGCACTCACAAACACAAAGGTGGCTATGTGGAAAAGTCATGCCACTAGGTGGGCTTCCCGATCAACCATATCAAAGTTATTCCTCCTGATAACTTTAATAAGGAACCACAAAGGAAAATGATTTTTGAGAGCTCTATGAGGTAAGAAAAACTTTGTATGCTTGACACTCATAGACATTGTTAATGTAGAATAGTGTAAGGATTGTTCAAAGGGATTTTTCTTTGTTTGTGCAAGGTCTCATATTAGGGAACATCATGTGCAATGTCTCCAAGAGAGGATAACTACAAACGATCTCACTTGTTTCCAAGAGAGGAAAAGTGCAAGGTCTCATCCTAGGAAACATTGTACCTAATGCTTCCAAGAGAGGGAATCGCAAGAAAAATAAAATCACACAATGAAATGTGAGTGGTGATGTGTGCCCCCACTTTAAAGTGATTGCGAGCACCTATACTATGAGCAATTGCTTTAAAGTAGAAGAAGAAGAATATGGGAGCTTACTCGAAAAGCCCTATACCAAGTCATATGTTTTCGATAAGCTACATCATGAGAGAGAGAGAAGTATTTCATATGTGAGCCAACTGAAGGCATGTCATCCACATCCCACACTTTCTCTTATGTATTCATGAAAAGCTAACGACTAGCCCAAGAAGGCAACCACAAGTGACTTACAAGTACAAGGCTATCGAACCCCTTTCCCCCACTTAGTGTAGGACAAGAGTTAGCTAAAAGGATTGATGAAATGCATGCTAGAGTGGAAATCAATAGCAATTAGAGGAATCAAATGCCCCAACATAGGGAAGAATTACAAACTCCTAAAATTGTTGTATTTTATGACTTGAGCAAGGCATTACATTCATTAGTGGAGTGACCATGAACTCTATGATAGGTACAAAATGAAGTCTTGGAATAGAATTTCTTTCGAGTTCTAGGAGGGAGGGTGATCAAGTGATATTGGAGGAGTCTCAGAAAGATACCCTCTTGATCAATGGGAGAAGATGGTCATGTAGTGTGTTTCAAGGATGTCATACTTACACAAGTTTCTCTAGATTGTGATATTTTATTCTTCCCATTATAGGAAGGTATATAATTTAACGAATTTGAATCATGAACATTTTGTGAGATGACATTGACATTAAGTGAAGATGTAATTGTGTATTGCATGTTTGATGAAGGATGATGTTCAAGACCACTAGATGTTAAGGATCGTTTAGTAAGGTGTTGTGTGATATTGTTGATGGTGGGTGGAAGTTTGGTGATCTTGATTACAGGACAATAACCGAGACCATGAGTTTTTTGTTGTGTGAGAGGGTCGATAGGGTTGTAGATACCTTGTTCTCGAGCACCACATCCTTTTCCACTATATTGGTGTTGTTTTATAAGCTCAAAACCTTTTCTATAAAGCTCATTCATGGCTTTTGGATCAATTAGTTATTCATTATTGTGTTCATCAAATGTTGTTGTGTAGTTTGCTTCTTGTTCTAAAGTGGTTGAGGTGGATGCTTTCGAAAGGTCATCCGAAGTTGGTGTTGATATGATTTTTATGTCTTTTCCCTTTTTTGAATCTTTGTGGATGATTTTGTATTCACCCATGAAGTCATGCTCAAAATCAAAGGAACCCCAATTGTCTTCCAATAATTTCATGTGATGTTCAATGTTGTCATTTTTTTTTGTAGTTTCCACTTGTGTGGTTGGTGTTAATGTGTTTAAGGGGTTCTCTTCGGTGTTGTCAAGTTGTAAAGCACTATAAGGTTCAGGATTACCATCAAGGGTGTATACTTTTTTGTTGTAAATGTATTTCATTTTGTGATGAAGAGTGGAGGGCACACCATTAATGGAATGAATCCACTATCTTCGTAAGATAAGATTACATGAAATTTCATAAGGCATGGCATGAATTTGTGTACTTAAGGTGACCACTCCAACCTTAAGAGGCATAGTGATTACCCCAAGCGGTTTCTTGTTGACATTGTCAAATCCCTTAATAGATAGAGAATCAGGTCGAATGGTGGATCTATGAATGCCAAGCATATCCAACATACTCACACTACACACATCAAGGGTAGAGCCATAATCTATAAGAGTTCTCTTTATGCCTTTTGTTTTGTATTGAGCGATGATCATGAAAGCTTCATTTTGTTTTTGCACATCCAAAGAGGGGAACTCATGTTGATGGAAAGTAATGTTGAGATGTGTGTTATGGATTAAAGCTACCACATCATTTGGAGTTGTACTAGGAGGAACAATAATTTGTTGTAGGGATGTTTGAAGAACAGTGTTGTAATTTGGTGAGTTCTGAAGTAAATCCCAAAGAGAAAATTTTGCAGGAGTATTCTTTAATTGTTCAACAAGATCATATTCCTTTTTGTGGGGGAGTTAGCGAGGAGGGCTAGGCAGATTTGGTAAAGGTAAGGAGGGTGGGGTTGATTGTGGTGGTTGCGGATTATTTCAAGTGTTTTATGTATGAGCAATGGTATAATAACTCGATTGCTACAACACATTAGTTTGAGGTGGGTAAAGGGTGTAGTGGGGTTTATTGGAAGGATGAAGTTTATGTGAGGGTGGATAAAGGGTGTATTGAGGTTTACTGGAAGGATGAAGTTAATGTGAGGGTGGGTAAAGGGTGTATTGAGGTCTATTGGAAGAATTAAGTTTATGTGTGGGTGGATAAAGAACGAGTTGAGGTTGGATAATGTTAACATCCCATAACAAGTGAGCTCTTTCATTTGCTTTTAAGGGCATGTTATCTTTATCTTGGGTCATAATATCCTCCCTAGAAGGAGAGTTATTAGGAGAACAACAAACCACATGTTCATGACAATTAAGGTTTGGTTCATCCAAAATAACTTCATCACCACTAAGGGGGTTATTAATGGTTGTATGTGTTGGATTATTGATGATGGGGAGATTAGAGGAAGATTGTATTTGATTGTTGGTTATTTCTAAGGTCTCATTTTATTGTTCCATATTATCAACCCTACTATGAGAGCTTGTAATATGTTCATCCAAATTTAAGGTTTGTAAAGTAGCTTCATCACAAGTGGGGGAGGCATTATAAGAAGGACCATTATGATTTTCAAATAGATTTTCCAAAATGGGGGGAGCATTAGGGAAGGGGGGGTAATGGTTTCACTATTTTTAATAGGTATGTCTTCTAACACCAACCTATCCTCTTTACATGGAGGAGGGATATTAGGAGATGGACAAGAGTGATTGTCATGACCATGGAGGCTTGGTAGGGTGATGTTTAGGAATGTGTTTATGATCGCAGGTGCTCATTGTCTAACATCATCCAAAGGGGAATAAGGAGATGGTAAATCAAGACACTCAAGGCTTGTAACTTCTTGCACCAATATACCTTTGTCACTAATAGGAGAGGTGTTAGGAGAAGAACAAGTATGATTGTTTTGATTTTCTACACTGCCATTCTCACCAATGGGAAATGTAAGATTAATGATTGTACCAATGGATTTATCATTTTTCTTAAATTCCTCATTGTGGTAATCAAAATTAAACTCATAAGAGGGAATATTGTACTTATACAATCCACTATTAACGAAATCAAAGCCACATCTTTTGAAAGAAAACATGTTATGATGAAAAAGGAAATAATGTACAATGGAAGGACTTAAAAAGAAATGCGATTTTGAGTTTTCAAGCAAGCTAATTTACTGTTTACACAATGCAACAATCTAAAAATGAAATGTTGTGAATGCAAAAGTAAAACTAAACAATGCATGAAATGAGATAATTGAAGCTAAATTTAACAAAATTCATGTTACAGAAATGCAAGTAACTAATATAGGTAGGTTAAGACACCCAACAGAAGCTGAAAAATAGAGTTCTAATTTCTATAAAATGTTGTTTTAGGGTCAGAAGGGACTAATTCACCCAGGCTGGCGAACGAGTCCCAGTATGGACTTTTTTCAGAATTTTTAGGAATTTTTGACTAATTTTGATGGTTTTTGAGTGCTATGATGTAGACCTAAGTGAAAAATGCAAAATTTCAAAAAATCTAAATGAATGTAGATGCCAAAAATGCAACCTAAATGCACTTTTCTATGAACGAAAATTTTGAAATCTATCGTGCAAATGAATTCATGCAAGTCCTAATGCAAGATCAATGCAAGCTAGATATATGACGAAGGACTCCAAATCAAACAAGAAACAATTATAGAAAGAAGGTTCACCAAAATGAAACATAAATTTTAGGGACTAGGAATGCTTTGTCTCTTTTACTCAATTAGGATCTTTCACCTAATGAAAAGAGATAGATCCCACACCAAAAATATAGAGGGTTCATTCAAATTAAGATGTGTATGATGTTGTATGAGCCAAATGAGATGATCTAAATGCTTTTATATGAAATAGCTGATTGATTAAATATTCAAAACCTAAGAAATATGACTTGTTTGAAAACACATTATGTAATGCAACAATGAACTAAAAATGAATGTAAAGCTAAACATAAATGAATCAGATTGAAAGTGTGCACCTCGATCCTTGAAGGAGACTATAAATTTCCTCTAAAACACTATTGATGCTGAATTTCAGGCCTAGAGGGACTCATTTTCCATTCTAGGCGAATTAGTCCCAGTTCTGCCAAAATGTACCGAAAACCATTTCTGACAAAAGAGTATCTAAAAATGTAAAAATCCAAAAACTGACCTTGGGGTGGGACTCATTCACCACCCATGGAGAATGAGTCCACTTTTTAATTTCTATATTCTCAAAGGTGAATTTTGAAGCTTCCAATCTACACTTTGATGCCCTACAGGTGTCTACTTCCCAAACTTTGATTTACAGGTCTGAAAATGAAATTTTGTTGATATTTTGACTTTTTGAATGAGAAGAAGACTTGAGAAATATTGCAACTTGATATTCAATGATTTCCAAGCTTCCAAGAGTCCTAAATCTGCAAACACACAAGAAGAGAAGATGGAATGGTGGATGTTAGGGCATGGGGGTTTGCCTTGGTCAAACCCCGTTTAGGTAATTAAACCAAAATGATGAAAGAAACTAATGAGACATGCAATAATGGAATTGATTACCTTTTCATGATGTTGATCTTGAATTTTTGCAGCAATGAAGGAAAATTCAGCCCCTAAATGTCTTTAGAAGCTTTCTTGATATCTTGCAATGATAAAACCCTAAGTTGCTTGACTTGAGATGAAAGATTTGTGGATGAATAATGAAGAATGGATGTGAATTGAGTCAATAGATGTAAAAATGAGTTAAGAGAGGTGATTTTATAGGAAATCCACCTTATTTTCCCATTAATTGGATCCCTAAGGATGACATGGAGAAAATTAAACTTAAAACCTATATTTTCCTGCTCAAAACCCCAAAAAATGGCTCAAATGAGACTAATTCACCACTAATGGTGAATGGGTCCCACCTAGATGGGACTAATTCTCCACTAATGGTGAATGGGTCCCACATGGGCCATTTTTTCTAGCTGTAATGCTGAGAAGTAAGAGAATTAGGCTTATATGATGACTATGTCAGTTATTCGATCAAACTATGCCTCAAGATGCGGAAAAATGGGTTAATAGGGGCCTATTACTGATGATGTAAATGTCAAATAGGGCTTGGGACATATAATTCAATGTGAAACTATGATTAAATACACTTTACAACACTAAAATGAGGTCCACTCAGCCTAGAAAGGCACAAAAACCAATGTGAATGTGCAAGACACATTACAAAACTAATTTAACATTAAGTTTATTTTAAAAACCTTCTAGATTGATGTAATAATGTTATTAAATACATTTTTTAATGTTGAATTAATGAGAAATAGATTCATTAGGTCTAGAGAAGCGTGAAAGAATCTTACAACACTTTAGAACACCTTTACAAGACATCATTAAAAGCATGTTATTCAATTTGAAAGGGTCTGAGATCTAGTGTGGATGTATAAAATGCCTCACAACACCTGAATCAAGGCCTCATTAAGTGAAATTTATCATGGAATATTCTCATGTCAAGCAAAGGGTCCTTTTTTCTACAACACAAAATGCAAGTGAACTTGATGATTAACAGATGTAAAATGAGGAGAAAAACACTTATTTATACACTTGTGTGCCCTAATAACCCAATGATACATCATCATAGGCTAACATAAGGCATTTTTGAATAAAAAACCAAAAGAAAATTTGAAATATTTTTAATTTGGAGTGAAAAGGGACTCATTCGCTACCCATGTTGAATGGGTCCCACCTTGGTCTTGTAAGTGGGTGTCGGGAATTAAGTCACATTTAATGTTGTTTGTTAGGCTTACATTCAAAAATAAACTTAATTAAGCCTTATGAGTGCATAAAGGGATTAAATAAAGCATAAGAAAGGTGTAAATAGTGAAATTAATCCTAGAAAAGCGTGAAATCTTGTGACAAGAATTTACAACACTTCAAAATAGGACTTGATAAGTGATGAAAATGTAATTTTTAGTGAATTGTAATGAAAGGAGTCTAGAAAAGTGTAGAAATGTCTTACAACACTTCACAACACCTTCACAAGACACCATAATTTGAATTTTTAGGACTTAATGTGAATGGAAAAGTCACATTAAAGCATGAAATCAAAGCAAAATAGACCAAGCATCATGACAGAAAGACCTAAAAGACCATGAAAATGTTAATGATCCATTTTTCTATGGTACACCTATTTGGAAACTATACTTTGAGTACTACATTTTATGATTGTAGCCTTTTTAAAGATTTCATCTCTAAGTGCTTCAAATTTTAAGATCAAATGTGACAAATTCCAAAAATCACTGAAAATACTTCCACTTTTTGGCCAAAAAGTGGACTCAACTTCTTGCCAGCACTCGACAAATTCAAGAGAAGTTCTACAATTCTTAATGAGTTAATTGCAGGTTAGCAAGCATCCAAATACAAAGGTGGTTTGGGACTTGAAAAAGGAGAAAGCTCAAAAGCAACTCAGATACCTAATGTAAAAAAGATCAATGAACCAGAGAAGACTGAACACAAGAAGAACAAGGGAAAATTGCAAAATCAAAGAAACAATGTTAGAAGATCCCTCATCAGACAACCAAATGTTCAAAGGTACCCATCCTTCAATGGTATTGTAGACACTCAAAATATCCTAATCGACATCATGCACTTGATTCTGATTAACTAACACTGATTCTTCATTTCCACACTAACCAATTAATTAAATAATATTTATTTAATTAATTAAATTCATCAAAATTTCCTCCTTAATCAGATAATACACTTTATCAGATTAAATCCTAATGTTCTTCCTTTAATTAATAAAATCAATTTTATTTCATTAAATTCCTAATATTCTTCCTTTAATTAAATAAATCAATAAATCAATTTTATCCTAATGTTCTTCCTTTAATCAATTTTATTAAAATCCTAAAGTTCTAACATCCTCTCATTTGATTTAAATAAACCCAAACATCTAAATCAAATGTCACAAATCAAACTAATTGCATCAAGTTAATTAATCCTAAATTAATTAACTCCTAACACTAATCCCCCCATTCATCTACCCTTTAACAACACCCTAGGGTAAGTCAACCCTGGTCAAGTTGCACATGTAACTCAATTTATTTGATTTACTAATTATCCTATTTTCATTCAAAAATGGTATATTCTTTGAATATTCCACCCACTTTACTTTTCCCTACCAAAGGGCTTTTGTCCTCCACCTTGGCATTAAAAGCTCTTACATGTCCTCTTTTTTGAGGGCCACCTTTACATTAATGGATCTTTCACCTCCTCTTACACAAGCCACCTCTTGCAATTCATTCCTCTTACACATTCCATCTACCTAGATGTGCTCACAGATGTGTGAGAACATCTCCTCTAAGATTCATTAGCATGTTAACAAGTGGCACAATGCCATTGGTCCAAATTTTAATCCCACATTCTCCCCATTCTTCACTCTTCAAACCTTCTTCATTATAAATAGAGGCCTTCTCTATTGATTTAGGATACACAAGTTCATCCAGAATCATCCACAATTTCATGCAAGGTTATTATTCACAATATCATCCAAGTTAGCATAGAATTTCTCCATCATAGCTAGGTTCTTGCCATTTTTTTCATCACACATTTCATCCATAAAGCTTATCAAGGTGTTGGGAAAGGGCTACTTTACACATCAAAGTAGCACCAATCCACTATGGGATAAGGTATGCACCATGCTTTTTTTGTATGCTCTCAATTAGTTTCTTTTATATTTAGTTGTTTGGTTTGAATTATAAACCATGTTGGAATATCTCATAGGAGCATTTCATTTGCTTGGTTTTAAACTAAAACATGCTAATGTTGGTTGAAGTTTAAATTTTTTGCATATTTTTGCTTACATCTGGCGCTAGAAGGAGGGCCTCTTAGTAGCCTCCATTTGCATCCATTTTGTCTTACTAGTCTTACTCTAATTTATAAGGCTTGTCTCTTATCTTGCAGTTCTCGAGGAAATATTCCTTTACATTTCATCTATTATATTTCCTTTCATCTAAGTTTTCATGTGATAAAAATGAGTTTGTTTATGCTTTGAGGACTATACTATTACACTATGCCTAGCATAATATACAGTTCTATACTATTATGTTAATATTTTAATTCTACATGTAGTCAACAATGCCACTTTTTATTGAAAAATTTGATTTAAAACAGGTTTTACATTAACAACATTTAATGTGTGGTTATGGAAAACTAAATCTTTGCTTGTTTGGCATACTAATTTTTTTTAACTCATCAATTAATGCATTGGATTCGAACATAAAGTCTCTATTTCAGTTTAAAGTTGATATAATGCATTAGGGACGATGTTGGTCAAAGGTTGCAAAATTCAGCTTTACACCTGCTAATAGCATTTGCTTGAAAGTTTCTTACACATTTTTCAATAAATCCATTTTTACAAACCCTCCAATCAATGCATTCCATGATATGACATTTCTTTGAGGGATTTTTTCAAATGGTTCATATGCCTGGTCTACACATCCACACATTGCATGCATGTTTACCAAGGCGGTTTGAACTACAGTAAAGAGTTTGCATTTCATCTTATTGCATTTTATTGTTGCACTATATTTTATGTATTATCCTGCACTGCTAATAGTCTTTTTGCTTAGAAATTTGTTAGTAGAAAATTTTGGTTGAAAGGAAAATTCGTTCATAACCATCTCTATAAAGATTCATAGAGATTTTCCTACTATTGCCATCATCCAAATAAATTTGATTTATAAGCCAAATGTCATTGACTTGCTGGTCACATTTATTCATAAGGGCTCATCATAAATGGTGCTAACTTATGTAAGGAATTCTAATGCAACTTCAACTACCTGGACAAGTAACACATTTTAATATTCTCTAGACGTATGTTGCCACTGCTTACACCATTCAACATTTAATATTATTGTTCAAAGAATTATTAGTTTCTAATTTTTTTTAAATGCTCACATCGATATATCTTTTTTAGGGTATTCGTCAAAAGGAAGCTTTGTTTTGTTCGGTGACCTATGGATGGCAATTTGTATGAATAAAAGATATCTTGGAAAGCTTTAAATGTCCAATGTATTTAGTCCTTTTCTGAAATCCTAGTATAGAAACTTGTAGACAATGTTTCCACAGTGGTCGATTTGTTTTTTACAAGCTTCTACAATTTGTGCAGTTTGACTACTATATACCTAAAACAAATGTTTTTAAAAATCTAAACATGTTTTGGCTGTCTAATCACTTGGTAATCAATCATTCACCTATATGCCAACTGCAGTGAAAAAGTCTCATTTTTACACAAACTTGACATCATTACAAACCATTATTTGAGTCGTGGCAGCCTCACTCATTCCTAGAATAGTATAAATAGAGCTCATTACACACATAAAATATTGGATTGTTTTGACACAAGTGAGTGACAACACAGAGTCAGCTCCAATTCTAAATTTGATGTATGAGCAAATAGTAGTTAGTATTTGTATATCCAACTGCAACACATCAATCAAGCAACTTCCACTAGTGTATATGTGCTCACTAATGACCTTTTCTCAGTCGTTTTATGGGTCCATGGAAGTGATGAACTAAAAAAAGTGTACCACTTCCTCTAGCATGCTAAAAATACTGATTGAATTAGTGATGGAAATTTTTTGAGTCTTCACCAACTCATTGAGTTTGTGGGTGTGTATTTTCTCAGGAATAAGAATCAGCTCATATAAAATCATATCAATTTTCTCGGGCTGTAAATCTAGTGGTGGCTTGACCTGTTCATTATTTTCATTGAGCACTACTTTTCTCAAATATATGGTTCAAAATTTCTAGTTTTTTTGTTTTTGTTCTATAGATGTTGAGTTTTTCTATGATTCAGTTCAATCATTACTCATTCATCTGATATGCATTCATTGAAATGTAGTTTTGATCATGTTTTATTTATATCTATTGACTGTGTTGGCTTTATGGCTTGAGGATGTGTAATATACAAGCAGACTTTATTATGGACTAATGTGCATTTAAGAGATCAAATTAATCAAGATTTATTGTGTACTAACATTCATTTAAGAGATTATCAATGCATGATTTATACTTTTTTATAAGTTTTCAAGGAAGAGGAACTCTTGCATTAAAAGTTATCACTGAATGCATTCATTTTGTTTGAAGGTGTATTCATTATGATAAGTTATCATTAATTCTTTGAAATAAATCTCATTTCTAAAATTTTACTTTGTAATTTTTGAAGGTTAGGTTGGCATCAGGAAACAACTGTGGTTTTTCTCTCACATTGGAATCAAATAACACAAAAGGAACTATTAGGGAGCTATTGCTTTGATTCTATTGATTCCCACATAATGGACCTTGTGGGATGAAAATAAATTGATACATAGACATTTAGTTGAAAAGCTAAGAAAGAAAGAGTTTGTGGTAAAAATAATCCATTAAGAAAAGATAAAAGACAAACTAAACCCCACACATGTGTTTGTTCAAATGATTTCCCACAAAATCAAAATCCCAAAACTAAAGTCCATCAATCATCACAAACATCTTAGTCCAAGAAATCTCAAGAAACGTTAGTCTATGCTTTATTAAGTTAGAGATAGATTTCTCTATAAATTTTACAAATGTGCATCAAAGGACAACCCAAACTCATACTCATTCTATTATTGTCAAAATCTAGCTCTCTTCCAATGTTTTTAGTATCTCACTTTGTAGGGTTGAAAAGTTCTTGGAAGTATAGCATGTGCTTCAATACCTAGGTCTTGTAAACAAAAGTATTTGTAGGTTCACCTAGGATCAAAATCAACAATTTCATCCATCCCCAAACATCAATCAAATCCCGTCTCACAAAAAACTTTTGAACCATTGGAAAAATCATTCATACTAGACTTTTGGAAAATCCTTCAAATCAAAATCAAAATCATCTTGTTTGACTAAATGTGTGTAGATGAATCCTTCTTCATACACTTAGTTAAATTATCACCTTGCAAACAAATTTATTCCAAGATAACATCCAACATCTTGGGGTTTATAAGTTCATTATCCAAAATCAAAATCAAACCAAATCCAAGAAGTCCTAAAGTCTAGTATTCCTCCAAGGGTCTTAAAATTTCAATCATTCACGCCATCCATCTTTCATTTATCTCATCACCACCACTTGATCCTTAACATCCTAGATTTATTTTTTGTACCTAAAGTTTAGACCAACCTAAGGAGTTAGAGGTTTACCTCCCATATTCCTGAAAGTTTATCCTTATTTTATGGTCCAAACTATATCTCAACACAAGAACATGGAATTAAACAAAGAAACATACACTTCAAGTTATTTGAGTCAAACCGAAACAAAATTCAACCCTAGGATATCCATCGACCTTCCACTTAATCCTCCTCAAATACCTAAAAATACTCAAGAGGGAGGTTGCCAAGTCAAGGATGTCACCAACAATTATCAAGGAATGTCCCAAGATGAGATAATGGAGTTTATCCAAAATCCTGAGAACTACAAGATTGTCAACACAATGATGAAACTTAATCATTCACAATACATGTTAGCATTAGTGAAGGAAGGGGCTAAACTCCCTTCTAATTATGATGTGAGCACTATTGTGGAAAATCCTCTTGGGAATATGCCACCGATATCATTCACACCATCCTTCCAAAACATCATTCAACCCATCCCACAACCTACATCATCTCATGCTCCAAGTCAACCTATGGTTACCAAGGGAAATTCATTGCTTCACACTCTTCAAACAAATCATGTTGTAAATAACCAAGACTTAGACGCAAATAGCATCTTGGGTCAACCAAATACTGTTCCTCAAGACCCAAAACATCCATATGTTCCAATTTTATTTCATGGCACCAACAATCCATTCGCTTTCACTACATCACCAACATATTCCCTTGACACACAAGTCTCTCTCCCCATGACTTCACAAGGACAAGGGGGGCTATTTGGATAAAGGGAAATCTTTGATCCCTCATCATCACTTTCTCAAGGAAACACACCACCCATATTCCCACCATTTCTCCCTCTACCATTGACATCTACACCAATCCTCAGTTTAGGGCAACCCCCTTTACCAATCCTCAATCAACCAAATCAAAACAATCCTCCAACCATGAATCAAATCAACATACCAAATTTTCCAAGAATTCCACCGATATCACAACACCAGGTGGCACCAATTCAAATGACACAATCAATCATTGCACCTTCTATAAATGTGGTCTCCCAAGGACCTAGCATAACAATTACACCATCTATCACACAACCCCCTATCATCACTAAAATGAGACCTCAATAGCCACCTCAACAAACTATCATGACAACATCTCACACCATTCCAAATCCTCCACCTCCACCACCAAAACCAAACATGGAAAATCAATATAGTATCACACTACAAGCTTCCCAACAAGCCTATCATAAATAATTCCAACAATTTCAAGCTTAGCAAGCCACTCAACAAGCACAGGCATAGTAAGCTACACAACAAGCTTCCCAATGAAAATCTCAAGCTTTATTGCAACAACAACAAGCCACCCAAGTTGCACAAGTTGTACAAGTAACACAAGCCACACAAGCCGCCTAGGCTGCACAAGCTCAATATCAATCTCAACAAGCTCAAGTGAAAGCTTTGTTACAACAACAAGCTTATTAGGAATCTTTATAACAATACCAAGCACAACAACAAGTAGCTCAGTTACAAGCCCAACAAGAAGCATTGTTGGCACAACAACAACAAGAAGCATTGTTCACACAACAACAAGAAGCAATGTGGAAACAATAGAAGCAAGACCAACAACAAGCATTATTGGCACACCAAAAATTGCAGGCATACCAACAAGTGTTGATTATATAAAAAATCTTGTAGCCACCTCCCACAAATGCACAAAAAAACCCGCCCATCACTCAAATAGTAAAAACACCCCAAAACACATTCATCCCACCACCTAATCTACAAAATGATGTGTCTACAACAATCAAATTGCTCTCACAACAAGTGCTAGACCTACAATTGGGAAAATCAACAAAAACACAAGGGAATTTGTGCCCTTATCCATTTTATAGAAGCATTGTGATGTTTCCATTCCCACAAGGATTCGAAATCCCTAAATTTGACAAATATTGTGGGACAGGTAACCCTGAGGATCACATCAAGGAATTCCATGTACATTAAATGGAAGTTGCATATGAAAATTCTTATCTAATGCAACTCTTCCCTTGAAGTTTGGTTGGCCCAACAATGGAATGGTTCTCCCATCTTCCCCCTAGAATCAAAAAGTTCCAAGAAATTACAGACTTATTCATACAAAACTATTCATTCAACATAGGCTT
This sequence comes from Sequoia sempervirens, assembly GCA_007258455.2. Taxonomy (NCBI): domain Eukaryota; kingdom Viridiplantae; phylum Streptophyta; class Pinopsida; order Cupressales; family Cupressaceae; genus Sequoia; species Sequoia sempervirens. The sequence goes on along the minus strand of VDFB02193867.1, from coordinate 141,428,217 downwards.
GGACGTAAGTCTAGAAGATCTATCCACCTTAAAACAAGCCAAGGGGGAAACATTTACATCCTTCTTATAACAATGATGATCCAAGCCCAACAGGAGCAAGTGGACTATACCAGAAGAATAGCAAATTTGTACTATCATCAGCAATCTCGAAGAAACCTTGTCCTTCCATCTAAAAATGCAATGCATCACCACATATGACTAGTTGATCCCCAAGGTTCTCAACATCAAAAGATCCCTTATGGCACAAGGGGGTACACCTACTTATCAAGGCAATCATCCAACAACCAGTTACAATGAAAAACCTTGCACATGGGAAAAGAACAAGAATGTCACTAATGATGGTGTCATTGATGCTAAAGTTATTATCAATGCCCCAAGGAAAAACACACAATCATATTGACAACCACAAGTCAGTCAATAACCAAAACAACACACAAGCCAACACATCATCACAAAAAAACGATAATGAAGCGGTCAATAAATTGAATAATAAAGGGGGGCCAGCCCCACAGAAAAAGTATCCCTCCAAATGAAAATACACGCCCCTTGGGGAATCAATAGAATCTGTCATGAAAAAATTGGCAAAAGAGAATCTCATTAAAATCCCCATTTATGAGAATTATCAAGACCCCAAGTGAAACCACCATGGTATAATGAAAATCACCTTTGTGATTTTCATAAAATCAAGGGGTACATGATGACCAGTTGCATGAAGCTAAAAAATTTGATCCAAGACCTTATCGATGACAGAACTATAAACATTGAACAACCTATAGGAAAGCAGGACCTTAAGATATACACGAATCTAATGCCAGATCACAATAAAGGGATAAAAAATGGAAATGCAAAGTATAACAATGTTTACAATCATTTTGTTATATCCTTAGATGAATGGGTCACTATTGTCAACGTCAAGGGAGCTAGAGCCAATTGTGGAGTCACCACATGCAGTGGTAGAGTGACCATTCCTAGACCATCACAACCACCCAAGGCACCAGCCTCTAATCCAAAATCCATTCCCAATGGTTATAATGTCTTGGACCAGCTAAAAAAATCCCTTGCCCAGATCTCCATCATGGAGTTATTGAAAATCTCACCTGCACATAGGAAAATCCTAGAAGAAGCATTAGCCACATCATCCATCCCAATGGATCTTGATGTAGACCAGTTCCAAGCTATGGATGTACATATGACCACACCACATCTCCTGACATTCTCTAAATAGGATCTCCCAACTCAACCATCTCATAACCGTGCACTCCATCTCTAAGTATTGATCCATAAAAAAAATTCAAAAGAGTCTTGGTGGATGGAGGTACAGGTCTAAATATTTTTACCCTCAAGCTAATAAAGAATCTGGGATTCTCTGAAGATGTCATTGGAAAGGGTAAAGGAATCACAATCAGGGCATATGATGATCAAAAATGGGTGTCTCAAGGCACCATTCAACTCCCTATTCAAGTAGGACCAACTATCATGCAAACTACATGTCAATTCCTTGATCTTAAACTACCTTACAATATCCTCCTAGGGCATCCATGGATCCATGGGATGCAAGCAGTCACATCCACCTTCCATCAATGTGTCAAGTTTCCCTATCAAAATCAAGAGGTCACAGTCCATGGAGATCCTAAACCATTTTATTATTGCAAGAATCTGGAAGCCAAATACTACAAGATCCCTCAAGTACCAAAGAATGATGAGGAACCCGCGTCTCCATATATAGACTCATCCACCCTTGCCTCCACTTTTGAGAAAAATAAATGCTCCATTTCAGACATCTCTGATATTAAAGTTATTATCCAAGATAATGGGTGTGGGCACTGTAAAATGAAAAAGATTGCCTTTATAATAGGAGAGTTGCCTCAATCTCCTTAGTCTCATGGGAAACCCCAACTGATTACCATATCAGCTCAAATCTTCAAAGCAGACCCCTCTAGATTCAAAAGGTGGGGGGACCTAAGTCAGGAAGTGTTAGATGAAAGGGATATATCAAGCTTATTGTATCAAGATGAAAGGCTCGTACTTGAACCTCCAATGGACAATAACAACAAAGGACTGCAATTAATGCAAGGATGGGGTTATAACAAAAATGAAAAGCTTCGGAAAAATTATAATGGCCTACTAGAACCCATAATTCTTGAGAAGAAAATAAAGAATCTTGTCCTTGGATGCACCTTTTTGAAGATAACTATATGTGGCAAAGGTACCCTAGTTAAAAAATTCAAAGCTCCTCTTCAGTTACCGGTATCCACAGGTTTATCTTTAGATATCTTTACCTTTGATATAGCCGATGTATGTGACGAGGACCCCATAACTGACCTACCCATGCTATTTTAGGATTACTCCATTTTCATGATTAGTACCTGATCTTTTGAACCAAGTAGCCAGAACAATGAGCTAAAACTTGTTTATCCCCAACTCATCGATTATGACAAACGAGGACCATCGATCTTAGACACTTTTGAAAATGATGAAGCTCTCTCAGAATTCATGGGACTATGGGATATGATACCATGTGGAGATCATAAAGTTGGGTTTGACATTGAGCTAGACACACATGTCTACTATGGGGAAATGATTGAATCCCTCAATCACAAAAGTGAAAATTTAAGAATAATATCTAGGTATTTAAGTGAAAACCACACAGTGGCACTTTCTGACCCAAAAATAGTAAAAACAAAGGATACATCCAATGGTAAAAACCTCTCTGAGGTTCCAAAGGACGAGGGATTCAATCTTCCTCTTAGAGCTATTCATCAAGAAAAGTCAGCAATCTTGGTAGAGAATTTTAATCTTGTCAACCTAGGGACCAAGGAAACACCACATATCACATTTTACACAGAATCACTCTTAATAGAAGAACAAGAACTTCTAGTTGCATTTATGAGAGAAAGAAAGGTAAAATTTTCATGGACCCACACTGACACTCCTGGTCTTGATCCATTAGTTGTGGTTCACCATCTAGCCATCTATCTAGAGGAAAAACTAGTAATACAAAAGATAAGAAAAAAGCATCCACAAATAACATTACTAGTCAAACTTGATTTACAAAAACTCCTTGATGTTGGGTTCATACGGCCAATTGATTATCTAGAATGGGTTTCAAATCTTCTACTAGTCTCTAAGGGTGATCCCACAAAGCTGGTTTACAATTTCTGGCAGGAACTAATTTTTGTTGAAATCACATATTTTTAGAAAATATAATGATTTAAGCCTTAAAAGGTTCCATTTAAAGAATTCAAATTGAAGATGGTTTGATCAAACTACCTTAAATCAAACCCCCTTGAATAGAACCCCACTAGTTTTAAACCATACCTATAACAAAGTCTCCTTTACACCTATCAAAATGCTGATAAAAAACCACTTTTGATTTACCTTTTGGGGGATCAAATGAATTCATTTAAAAAAATTCTTTTGCAAGTATGTAGTATTTATTATAAGCTACCCAAAAAGTATAATTTTAAATAAATTTAATTTTATTATTATATTTATTTTTTATTTCACGTGAATGTAGGTTTTTCACTGAAAATCAATCTCTCTGTTTTGCACATGTGGAAAAATAATAGATTATTAAAAAAAAATTAAAAATATTAGTGCACCAGATATTGAAGTCCTTGTTCCAACAAAGAATTTTTTTTTGAATTTTGATACATACAAAAAAAGTTACGCGTTATACGGTCATGCTATGTTTCAATTATAATTGGTTTGAATTCGAAACTTGATTAAAGAAAAAATATTTAATAAAAAACTATCTAACCAAGTGGAAGCACTAGATATCAGAGTTACAAATATAAATTCAAAATAATTATAATTTTTTCCTTCATGGAACAAAATTTATTCATTATACGGTGAGCATCAATTTTTAAAAATCTTGTTTTCTGAAAAAAAATAGTTTTCGAGGGAGATGGAAAAAGAAGTGCAATTTGATTCCAAAAATTTTGAAAAAAATATATTTAGAATCTATAGACAAAATTTCACAAAACTCTAGCTTGCATCATTTTCAAATTCCTCACGGTTTAGCCCCTATAGGTGCCTGAAAGTGAAGATTTAGTTAAAAAAATTATTTCAGTGTCCAGTTTGGCAAAAAATTGTAAACCACTATTGTGGGATTACCCCTAAGCCCATTGGGGGCATCCACATCTACACTGACTTTAGGGACCTGGATAAAGCATTCCCTAAGGATGATTTCCCTCTCCAAAACATAGACATGATTGTGGATTTGACGATAGTGCATGAAATGTTATCACTAATGGATGACCAACATAGGACAACTTTCACATGTCCATGGGGGACCTACTATTGGAACATGATGCCATTTGGGTTGGAAAACACAAGAGCTACTTACCAAAGAGCTATGATGCTTATCTTCCTTGACATGATTCACAAAACTATGGAAGACTATATGGATGATATATTGGCCAAATCAAAGAAGTAATAGGATTACATAGCAGCACTAAGCTCCATCTTCAACAAGCTAGAAGAATACAAGGTTAGGCTCAATCCAAAAAAGTGTGGCTTTAGTCTACAATTAGGCAAGCTCCTAGGGTACATTGTATCTATGAGGGGAATCGAGATAGCACCAAAGTCAAAGTAATTCTTGATATGGAGGCACTAAGAACATTGAAGCAGTTAAGGGGTTTGCAGGGAAGGTTCCAATCCACTTGTCGGTTTATAGCACAATTAGCGGATAAGGCTATCCCATATTCTCATCTACTCCACAAGGGGGTAGCATACAAATGGGATGAGAAATGTGACCAGGATTTCAATAAAATCAAGGAGTACTTGCTGACACCATCAGCCCTTATGCCACTGATTCTGAACAAGCCCTTGATCCTGTATATATCGAAAATAGTAGCATCCCTTAGTGCTCTCTTAGCACAACATGATGAAAATGGGAAGGAGAGTGTTGTTTACTATATCAGTAGAACCATGGTGGGACATGAGCTAAATTACACATCCATTGAGAAGGATTGTCTAGCATTCATGTTCGCCACACAGAAATTTAGACACTATATGTTGGCACATCAAATAAAACTTATTGCCAAGATAGATCCTCTCAAGTATCTGCTTTCTAAATTAACACTCACAGGGCGAATAGATAAATGGGTCATGATCCTAATAGAAGATGACATTGAGTATGTAGAATAGAAGGCCATTCAAGCACAAGTAATTGCATATCAGCTGGCAGAAGCACTGATGTATTTAGAGAACCCGTTGGTATCAGAATTTCTCGATGAGTCAATCTTTAACCTAAGTGATGTAGATCATTGGAAAGTATATTTTGATGGATCCTACACACAACATGGGTCAAGAGTTGGAGTTTTCTTCATTACACCACAAGGATATTGCATACCCAAGTCATATAAGCTATCTTTTCCTTGCACAAACAACATTGCAGAGTACGTGGCTCTTTTCATAGGACTCTGAATAGCAGTATAGTTGTAGATCATGGCACTCAAAATCTATGGAGACTCGTAGCTAATCATCAATCAGGTAAATGATGAATACCAAATGAAAGATGAAAAATTAACTCTATAGAAGAAATTGGTGGAAAGCCTCAAAGAATTCTTCATTGACATCATGTTTGAGAAAATACATAGGGAAAACAATAGAGTAGCAGATGCTATGGCAACAATCGGATTGCTCCTAGATATCCCAGGCAATGTCCCTAAGCAAGAATTCCTTGTAGAGCAGCTTCTCATAACAGCTTTCAAGGTACCAAAGTTTGAATTTTTGTGTGAAATCGTTGGTCCCAGTGACCCTTGGTATCATGAAATTTAGACCTACTTGAAAATAAGTGTCCTCCCTGTCGATATCACCCTGAACCTTAAGAGAACAATTGTCAAAAATTCATCATGCTTTGTTATCTTAGGAGACACCCTATACCGTAGCAGTATTGAAGGAACCTTGTTATGATGCCTTAATCCTGAGGAAGCTTTGACTACTTTAACTAAGGTACACAATGGAATTTATGTATCACAATTGAGTGGTATGACCTTGGCCAAGAAACTATTGAGGACTAGGTACTACTGGCCTACAATGGAGAGGGAAGCTCACGACTATGTCTGAAAATGTTTACAATGTTAACAACATGGGGACCTCATCCATGCACTAGCTTAGGAGCTCCAACCAATCATAACACCTTGGCCCTTTTCACAATGGGGGCTCGATCTCATCAGAAAAATCACACCCACTTCATCCAATGGACATAAGTTCATTATCACCACAACTGAGCACTTTACAAAGTGGGTAGAGTCCATCCCAATGACCTACATAATAGGGAAGAAGATCTCCAAATTCATCCTTAACTACCTCATTTTTTGCTACGGTGTTCCACAAGCCCTTATCTCAGATGATGGGATACCTTTTAAGAACTAGGATGTTCAAGAGATATTCCAAAAATTCAATATCCAACATCGCTTCTCCACCCTATATTACCCCAAGGTAATGGCCAAGCTAAGGCTACAAATAAAACATTCTAAAAATTCTAAAGAAAATAGTCAATGAAGCTGCTCGTATTGGCACCTATAGCTAAATCATGCCTTATGGCCTTACCGAACAAGTAACTGCACACTAATAGGTGCAAGCCCTTTCTCCCTATTCTATGGATCATAAGCCATTCTTCCCATTGAGATTGAGCTCCCATCCTTAAGAATATCATTGCAGAATCTCATTATAGATGAAGAATATCGGGTGTCACAGTTGAACGAGCTAAAACTACTAGATGAGCAGCACATGGATTCCTTGAACCATCTGCAAGTCTATTAGAACTATCTTAAGAGGAGCTATAATAATAATATTAGGAGTCAGACCTTTCAAGTCAGAGAGCTCATGTTGAAAGAGAATCTAAAGAATGTACCAAATCTAAACAAAAAGGGAAAGTTTGAACCTAATTGGTTGGGACCCTTCATCATCACGACAAGTTATAAATCAGGAGCATATCAACTATCTACACTTGAAGGTGAGACTTTGTAGGATCCTTTCAATAGCTCCCATCTAAAAAAAATTATGCCTAAAGTTGCAAGGTATAAATCCAAAAATACAAAAAAATCCAAAAATATAAAAAATCAAAAAAAATCAAAAAAAGGATTAAAAAAAAAATCGTTCTCTAGTGAAAGCCACTTTAGTGGCACTTTGGGAAAGTACCTTGGTGAAAACCTAGAAAACAAGCACCTCGTGTAAATAAGCACTCTCCATCCATCATGATGTCTACAGTTGGTTTTGCATCATTCATCCATCACACTTCCATTGATCCTTCTATCACCCATCCATGTCCGCTTCATAGCTTGATCTTGTGTTTGTACCGGGATCCCTCCTACTACTGCTTGGCACATTCCTAAGGTCATTTTGTCCTAACTATATTAGAGTAGTCTATTGCATCACACACCAGGGGCATGTTCTTATACCTGCATCAGATTGGATTCATGTATATTCTTGCAATCTTCCTTAAAATCAAAAAATCAAAAAACATTCAGAAAATCAAAAAAATCCAAAAACATTCATAAAATTAAAAAATTCAAAAACATTCAAAAAATTATAAAATTCAAAAACATTCAAAACATGTCAAAAATACAAAAAATAGGTCAAAAAGTCATAAAAAGTAAAAAATGGAGTTGTCTAGTTGAACTACAGGTCTCTGAGCTCTAAACATAAGCAAGGCCATCATTGATGTGCCCTCAAGACACATTAGGTCAATCCTTTAAGGGTTCCTCATAATAAACTACCAATCCATTTGTTCATTTCTCATCAATAAATGACTCTATGTCATTCGAACTACATGGTCTCTCCTTGTATAACATAGGAAACGCTAATCTTTGATCAGCCCCCAAGGCCTCTAGGATAGGTCTTTAGGTTAGGTGCTTGGTCGAAATATTAGAAAACACCAAAAACATTGGAAATTTTGAAAATCAAAACATTTGTAAAACATTTTGAAAATACCAAAAACAACCTCAAAACATTTCAAAATATCAAAAACATCCAAATATTTGAAAAAATCCATCCATCCCATTCACCTTAAATAAACATCCACTCATAATAAATGATCATCATCTTCAAACTTTGGCAAAACAATCGGAAACAATTCTAGCAGGTTACAAGTGAAAACTCAATCATCAAGGTCTCAAGTCTAGGTCAGTAGGTAAACAAGTTGGTCAACTCTTGATATTAATAAACCATCACCTAGTTAGTCGCAAAATCATCTGATAACATCATTTCCTAGGATGTATCCTTCCTACAATGGACATCAACATCAGGCATCATTGTAGTTTAGTCTTGGCTGGAGGTATGAAGAACATTAGTTAGTTTGTTTACTTGGTACTTGTCTTGTTGGTTTATCTTATTGTGCTCATTCCAATGACCTCTCGAGGATATCTAAATAAAATGATTTAGAGAGAAAGGAATGGGGAATTGATCATTATCCTTTTATCTATTGTTCTTGTTGGATATTCTTGTAATATAACCTTGGTCATGCTTACATTGTTTGGTCTGTAGGGAGGGTGTTTTGGGTATCTTGTTGACCACATGGGAAGGTTCTATTTTTCTATGTTTTGGTCCAAGATGTTTTGAAATATCTGAAGTGCATCCTAAATAAGGTTTTGAACATGTCAAATGTGAACAGGGATACTCCTATCTAATTGTCGAGTCAAATTCCATCACACTAGGTACAACGTCATCCTAGTTCTTTATAACTTGATGGGTATGTGCAGGATCATGATGGGCCAAAAAGTGGCAATAGGATGGGTATGTGGCTAACGACTTTTTTTTAACCCAAAACTAATGAAACAAAAAGGGTTTTTAATAGAGATTCTCAGCTTTCCACCAATATAAATTATGTTTTACTTTGAATTAAATAAGTAATTATTATTCATTTTCTATTTGAATTACGATTAAAGTCATGATTGATAGGTTGATTGAAAAACATCTATAGCTTTCAAATGGTGTCACATTTTTTGAATCCAAAACATGCATCACATTCAATGCTTCATATACTATAGGATTAAAAAAAAGAAAAATTGAATTTCATGAAGTTTTGACCAAGTTAAGGTGGTCAGACATATGATTTTTTATATTTTTTAAAAGTTGTAATAAAAAAATCATAATTAATTAAATACTTGGAAAAAAATTACAAAAAAATATGCATCACATTAGGACACGAGTCCTCTACTTATATCTAGAATATTATTAAAAAATATTATTATTTTATTGTGATTAGGGTGGTTAGACAGACACCTACTTCTTATTTTTTCCCTGAAATTTAAGTACTACTGCATTGAAATTTCAAATTTTCACCAAATAGATTTTTTTTTTTAAACAAACCTAGTAGTTTAGAAACTACATTAAATTTTCTATAGATTCTATTCTTACATATTTTTGAAATAATATAGATAAATTATTCAAATTTTTACGTCAAGTTTCCTAACTCTAATTTTTCTGAATTTTTTGCCACTTAAGGGCCTATTTTTTCCATGATGATCCTGCACATACCCTGATGCATCACATCTATGTGTGTTATAAAAAATAAGGTAAGCTCTTCATATCCCGAATATTTGATAAGCAATCATCATCATCATCATGTTTTTTTTATCATCTCAAAGTCAAAGGTTGATTTCTCTTTCTTCTATCTTTCTCACATACTAACACTAACATGGTATCATGACATTCAGAAACAAAAAAAATCCTTTTATACATCCATCCTCCATGCAAAAAATTCCAGTTGCATATCATTCATATCATACATAATAGGAAACATCAAACATCTCATGTGTATTGCATAATATAGATTGGTTATTCTAAGAATCTAATAAACCATACATTTGCATAAAATATTCATTGCATAATCATATTGGCATCATCACATGTTGCATCATCCATAAATACATTTTCATCCATCACATAAAACTACATCCACATAGATCCATCATACATCTCATAATCATAACATATCACATCATCCATTTTAGGCATAATATAGATTTGTTATTCTAAGCATCTTAGAATCATTTGCATACCATGAACATTTGCATCCATACATCCATACTACAAGCATCATCATTATAACCATTCATGCATCCATTTTGAATCTATTAGATTTATTTTTTAATTTCAATCTCGGCGGTATTATCCTTTGAACCAACACAACTAGTACACTACTTCAAATAGGGGCAAAATGTAGACACTCAAAATATCCTAATCGACACCATGCACTTTATTTTGATTAACTAACACTGATTCTTCACTTCCACACCAACCAATTAATTGAATAATCTTTATTTAATTAATTAATTGATCAAAATTTCCTCCTTAATCAGATAATATAATTTATCGGATTAAATCCTAATGTTCTTCCTTTAATTAAATAAATCAATTTTATTTAATTAAAATACTAATATTCTTCCTTTAATTAAATAAATCAATAAATCAATTTTATCCTAATGTTCTTCCTTTAATCAATTTTATTAAAATCCTAAAGTTCTAACATCCTCTCATTTGATTTAAATAAACCCAAACATCTAAATCAAATGTCACAAATCAAACTAATTTCATCTAAGTTAATTAATCCTAAATTAATTAACTCCTAACACTAATCCCACCTTCCTCTAGCTTTTAACTCCACCCTAGGGTAATTCAACCTTGGTCAAGTTGCACATGTAAGTCAATTTATTTTATTTACTAATTACCCTATTTTCATTCAAAAATGGCATATTCTTTGAATATTCCACCCACTTGACTTTTCCCTCCCAAAGGACTTTTGTCCTCCACCTTGGCATTAAAAGCTCTTACATGTCCTCTTTTTTTAGCACCCTTTGCATTAAGGGCTCTTAGACCTCCTCTTACACAAGCCACCTCTTGGCATTCATTCCTCTTACACATTCCATCTACCTAGATGTGCTCACACATGTGTGAGCACATCTCCTCTAAGATTCATTAGCATGTTGACAAGTGGCACAATGTCATTGGTCCAAATTTTAATCCCACATTCTCCGCATTCTTCACTCTTCAAACCTTCTTCATTATAAATAGAGGCCTTCTCTATTGATTTAGCATAAACAAGTTCATCCACAATCATCCATAATTTCATGCAAGTTAGCATATAATTTTTCCATCATAGCTAGATTCTTTCCATTTTGTTCATCACACATTTCATCCATCAAGCTTATCAAGGGGTTGGGAAAGGGCTACTTTCCACATCAAAGTAGCATGCATACATCCACTATGGGATAAGGTATGCACCATGATTTTTTGTATGCTCTCAATTATTTTATTTTATCTTTTGTTTTTTGCTTTGCATTACATGAAGCATGTTGGAATATCTCATAGGAGCATGTCATTTGCTTGGTTTCAAACTAACTTGTGCTAATATGTTGGTTGAAGTTTAAGCTTTTTGCAGATCTATGCTTATAGGTATTTGCAATATTCGCAATAAATTTGGACATAAAGCAATGGAATGTAGAAGAAAAATGAATCAAAATGTTCCATCGTTTGTTGGTCAATGCTTCACATGCAAGAAGTTTTGGCATAGAGAAAATGAACACAAGTCAAATGATGAATGCATATAACAATGGTAGAATGATTAAATCTTTCAAAGGTTATTGTTATACATGCTATGGATTTGGACACAAATATAATCAATGGATATCTAGAAATAATGGAAGGAATAGTGCTCAAAGAAATGCCATATGCAACAACAACAATAGATCAGGACATATTGCTAAATTTAACAGAATTGGAAATTAAAGGAAGGATAATCCAATAAAGAGAAATGAACCAATAAAAAAGATTGATCTAATTGAATTAAAGAAGGAAATGGAAAATATTTAGAGAAAGAAAGAGGAGCTTGAGAACAAGGAATAATCTAAGACTACAAATGAATCTGTACCACCCTCTGGTATAGATAATTCCTTTGGGAATTGAACCTAGGCATTGGCTTAGGGGAAGAAATAATAGAAAATCACATAAATCCCTTTTGGTATGATGTTTCATGGCTTAGCACAAAGACATGAGATGTAAATAGATGGTATGGATCTTTTGGAGAAGACTTCGGAGGAAAATATGCAATTTTGGAGATTTGTGAAGCGATTTAGGGTTTGTTATTCTTCAAAGAAGGTTTTTTCTAGCTTTATTGATCGGTGCATTAAATAAAAATTAGGGGAATAATCAAAAGGATTATATACCTATCCTTTGTTGATTTCATTCACTTTTATGCATTTGGAGTGAGTAGTCTGAATTGAAGTGAATTCAAGAGTTTTAAGGTGATTTGAGAAGTAGAGCATTCAAATCGTAATGCCAGTTGAGAAAGAAAAAGGTATTTACCATTGTACAAAGCTGAAATAGATTTTTTTTCAAAGAATTTGAATTCAATGGTGATGGAAAAAACTACAGTGATAAATGTGAGTGAGAAACCCCAATTGAAATTCAAGAAATTCCCCATGAAAGTGTTTGAGAATGACCCTCTCAGAGCTTTTTCAAGTATACCATACAGGGTTTTTCCTATAGAGAACATTAGGGTATACATCCATTAGAAAATGGAAGAATATGACCATACAAAACTTGCAGACCTATGGATAGACCAACTAACTAGAGATGATTTCAACATTCAACCTGAGTATGAAAACCTATTGAAGAAGAAACTAGATGTCTCACAGTGGTTTCCATGATTCACGTATGACGATGAATTTAAGTATGTGAGAATGGCATTAAGAACAGTGTGTGATAAATTCTTATGGACTGAAATGCCTAGTTTGATATCTAAGGAAGTCATAAGGGAGATTACTAAACTTTGTGACAACTTTTTGACATTTTGAAGGAAACTAAAGATAAGAAATATCCCATCAAATTTGGTTCTTTGGTAGTGTGTTTACTATTCTACTTTTTGAGGGAGACTCCAAGAAGAAGAAAATGTTATATGGAGTAAAAGTAGACCTGTATCCCATCAAATCTTTGAACATCTACACAACATTATTGATATGAAAGCTCAAGATGAGGAAATTACTACTATCTTTGTAGTATTTCATAAGAGAATGCATGAATGAGAGAGGATCCCTATGTCTATGGTGGAAAAATATCGAGATGATATCATATTTTTGGTCAAAATTGATGAATGCATTATTGAAACAATGGAACCCAAAAATTTCTAGATACAACCACTTGGATATGAGACCAATGAAAGTGAAGTAGATGGTTATGTTGGTATATTATTGAACATTCCTAAGGACCCTACTTATAAAATACATGGAACATATGAGGAGAAATCCATGAAAGTACACATGGAACTAAAAAAAATTTAAATAAAGAGGAAGGTGAGAAAAATAGTAAATGACCAGCTCAATTTCAAGGAATTTATAGAAGAACAAATATGGGTTTTAAGAGAAAAATTAGAGGGAGAAACGAGCACAAAAAGTGGGTCCCTCAGACCAAGAATATTTAGAAGAACTACTTCCACTATTCCCCTTGGTATTCAACAACCCTCTAGATCAATTTCCACCTCCAACAGAACCAAGAGAACAAACACCAGTGCTCCGATAATAGAAGAACCTCAGGAGAAAGAGGCCACAAGGCCTAAAAAGAGATATAAAACTACTTTGATATCCTCTACTACAACTACATCAAAAATAAGAAAAGAACTAGAGTGTGCTATTTGAACAAGAAGAAGAAGAGGATGAAGATTCCCTATTTATCCTAAAAAAGAAGTGGCAATATTGTCATTGCAAGTATGAAGGTGTTTTCATTGGTGTCAACAAGACTGTGTTTTCCTTGATGATAGTAGTACACTAGTTGAGAAGATATTGTTTATTTGACAAGTTTCTATTTATGGTTCAGATGTAGAGGATATTGAGAGAATTGATAAAATAAGGAAATAGGTTGTTGTAGAGGTGTTCTAGTTTGCAGATGTGTTTTGGTTTTTCTTCGCATTTCTTCTGGGTTGAAGATTTAATTTTGTGGTTTGGATATGTTGGTTAGAGATGTTTAAAGTTTCTATATCCATAATTTTGGCTAAACTGGATCATTGGTCATAGTAAGTTGTGTTCACTAGTGTGTGAACCAATTTTGTAGTGTTTTTGATAAAGGGTAAAATGGGTTTTACAGGGACCTGAAACCACAAAGTTTACAAAAATAAAGGAAACAAAAGTCCAACAGAGAACACCAGCTGGCCAAAAGGTAAAGGAAGGAGCAAGCAGCATCCAACCATGATAGACCAGAAAGGTCAAGCAAAAAGGGCCAGCAAAGAAAACAACAAAAAAACTGGCTGCAATTAACCCAGAGTCTTGAGGACAAACTTTGTCTCTACCTCCAAGTTCTACATGTCATGGACGCCCTTTTTAAAAATTTGAATCATCTTCAGAGTAGGGGGAGCCTTTCTCTTCAAATTGGCTTTGGTTCTCTTTGATATGCCAACATCCATTTCCTAACTTTTATCATTAGTTTCCTCTAGATCCACCACCAGAGACCCCTGTTGGGTTCTGTCTAACTTCTCAGTCATAGCATTAATAATAATGGCGTTGTGTCTGGCCATTCGATTGTTTTGCTCTGCAACAATTTTGATGGTGTTATTCATATTCTCAACCTCAATTTCAATATTTATGTTTTTGTCGGCATGGTACAGAGTTTCTTTGCTGAGACCATGATCTCTACAATCCACATCTTTCTTTTCAATCACAGCAATCTTGGCTCCTAGCTCTTCCAACTTGCTTTGAAGGGCCCAATTTTTTATCTTTAACTCATTAATTTCATTGAAAGTCCATTTCGAAAGTTTGAAATGGGAATCAGCATTAGTTTTGGCTAAATTCATAACATCCATAGAGGGATCCCTTCCAGTATTAAAATAGGTTTTTTCAGGGTCGGGAGTAATAGGGGAACCGTCTCTAGCAAGTCTTTCCAGCAACGGGTCAGCACATGACTCAGTATTGTTGGCACCAGACTCCTCAGATTTAGGGGAATCTTCAGAATAGGACACAAGGTTTTTAGCCTGGGGGTTCTTATCAACAAGACTGGTCTTAAGGGAGGGGCTTCCCAGCTCAAACTCAGCATGAGCTTTATCAGTAAAAGGGATAGGGTTTTTTTTGCCAGAAGGGACAGCATGCGGGCTAAGGACAATTCTAGCCAGACATAAATTGGGCAAAAACTCCGAGCAACTGGGCTCAGTGTTGTCCTCCTTAGAATCAGGGAGAGTTTCCAGATTTGTGGGGACAGGCATATTTTGATAATGCTCAATAATCAATCTAATCAGCCCAGTATGCAGGATAGGGAATCTTCTAGGGTTTTTCATATGATCATCCAAGCTTTTCCTCAGAGAATAGAAAAGATAATAGGGGAAAGAAACCCTAACCTTGTAGCAAAAGTGATTGAGTAGAGCAAAGTGATAGCTATAGACCCTAGTGAAGCACCTGTCCACCGTAATGTACTCCATGATGACCCGTAGGACCTTTCTCCAAAGGGCTTTTATGGTGTCGGCTTCAAAGTAGTTGTTAGCTATTTTCACAAGATTCAGCCTTTCTTTTTCTTTTTTAGGAAATCTAATCACGACATCGTTAGAAAAAACCTTGTCCCTGAAGAACTTCTTCCCATCAGTAGACAAACCCATCACTTCAGCTATCAAATTTTCATTGAGCTCCACATTCCTTCCAAACAGGGTAAGGTTACCATTATTCCAATTTTTCACAAAAAGGTCTGTAGTCGCCTGATTGGAACCATGGAGCTTCTCCAAGAAAGGAAGTAACCTGCCGCTTTTAACTTTATTCCAAACCTTAACATTTTTTGTGTGCATCTCATAGCTATCCAGCTTGATTCTTTTCATTTCTCCACCCATCTTGACCAACATAGTGGGGTAGACACAGACAAAATCTTTACTAAAATTGACCCCGCTAGATCTAAGAACCCACAAAGCATGCAGAGCTTTCTTGCAAACTAAGCCACTGAGCTCAGTCCCATACAATCTAATGATTGTGATGTTAAAAATCCAATATGTCCTCATTAAAGGGATGACACGCCTCTTGTCCATGTGATTTATCATAATTCAATAAAGCACAGACATTAGAACTTAGATCAATAACATTAAGCCAGGTGCGCAAATCATTACTCCTAACTCCTTCATTAGCAAAAAAATTCGCAATAGCATTGGCTTCTCTATAATCATATGATATTTTAACTTTATTAAATTTAGCCAATGTCAAGATCGTGTCATCAACCCAAGACTTTATTGTCCACGAGGGGGGAGACTTGCCACGGAGGCAGTCAATTATATTTTTGGAATCACCTTCAAGCCATAGATTTTTAAAGTTAAGACTTTGGGCTAAATTTATAATGTGAAAAGCGCCAGCAGCCTCTGCCAAATGATTGGTTTGGGAGCCGAGAGGAGAATCCATCACACTAAGGAAATTGCCAAAGGAATCCCTTATGACTCCACCACAGCCAACCACCCCCGGGTTACCTTTAGCTGCACCATCAAAGTTAGCTTTGACCCATCCATTAGGCAGAAAAGACCACTGAACACCCTCTTTGTCCTTCTTGGCTTTCTTAGGAGCATAAGGCAATTCAAGGCTAATGTTCCAATCCTTAGCAACTATAAGGTCATAGGGCGAATGTCCCGCTTTTTCCGACAAGCAAACCTTCTGGGACAAGACATTGACATTTTCCTTCAAGAATCTGATGATTTTATCAAAAACAATATCCATAGGAGCTTCTTTATCTCTGTAAATTCTATTGTTGTGTTCTTTCCAAAGACCCCAAGCAACATGAGGGAAAGAGAAATCCCATAAAAGCCTGAGTATAGAATTTTTAGTTGGGGTTTTCCATTGAAGGAAGAAGTCTTCAATGGACGAAGGAAAAACCTAAGAAAGATGCCACAAACTGATAATTTTTTCCCAAATAGCAGCAGCAAATGAGGAATGAAGGAACAAATGACACACAGATTCGGCCTCCATCTTACAAAGAAAACATATGTTGGGTATTTGAAATCCGCATTTGCAAAGGTTATCAATAGTGAGCACCTTGTTTTGGAAAAGGATCCAGAAAAAAATGTTGATTTTAGGGATCAAATCTTTGAACCAAGCCTTCAACTAGAAAGGAGGAGAGTCCTGAGATGAAGTAATCTTGGCAAAGGTAGACAAAATAGAATAATTTCCCGAGGGTTCATCAAACTAGACAAGACGATCTTCCAACTAGTCAGAACAAATTCTAACAGCCAGCAAAGAAGACTGGATAGGAGCAAGAGCCTGACTGACAATACACAGATCCACCCATTTACCATTCACTCTGTAGTCTTTCACATAATATCCATAACGGGCCTTGCAATTCTCAACCCATTCACTAAAGGAATTGGTTTTTAAAAGGGGCTCCTTGAAAAGCCATCTATCCTCCCAAAATCTAGTTTAGCTTCCACTTCTCACTTGCCATCTAGTTCCAGATTCCACAATATTTTTACCATTGATTAGATTCTTCCAGCAAGTAGAACCTCTGGGAAGAAGGTGGGAATCCTTCAGAATAATAAAGGAATGGTTGTTTTCTAAATATTTGCTAGCCAGGATATCTATCCATTCCCCTAAAGATGAAAATATTCTCCAAATTTGTTTTGCTAGAAGGATTTTGTTAACCGTTCTGATTCTTCTAAGACCTAATCCTCTGACCTTTTTTTGGTCTACAAACCAGATTCCATCCAATTAAAGGAATTCTTCTTTTTTCTTCAACACCTGACCATAGAAATCTTTTTTGAATCTTTTCTATAGCATCAGAAAATTTAGCAGGAATCTTGAAAAGGCTCAGGGCATAGATAGGCAAATTCTGGAGTGAGGCTTTGAGGAGTTGAAGTTTTCCCGCTTGACTTAATAGAGCTCCTTTCCAACCAACAAGCTTCTTGCTGAATCTTTCAACCAATGAAAGCCAAAAAGAATCAGGAGGTTTAAGGCTTAAGGGTAAACCAAGATAGGTGGCAGGCAAGGAATCTACCCTGCATTCTAGTATTCTGGCAATTTTGGTCTGTCTATGAACCGACGTGTTGAAGAAGAACAGAGAACTTTTTTGATTGTTGATCAACTATCCTGAAGCTCTCCCATATTTATCTAGTAGATGTTTAAAACTTTTTCCTTTAGAGACCGAAGCTTTACCCATTAGCATAGTATCATCAACGAATTGTTGATGGGAACAAACCAGGTTACCAGAAGAAGGTTTGAGACCAAGAAGAGATCTATAGTCAACCAACTTTTTCAAATTTCTCCCAAGACTTTCAGCCATAATAGTGAATAAAATAGGAGAAATAGGATCACCCTGTCTTAGACCTCTTGTACTTTGGAAAAAAGAGGTATGGGAACCATTAACCATAACCGATATGGAAACAGTAGACACAAGTTGTTCTACCATTTGGAGAACCCTATTGCAAAAACCAAAAGCCTTTAATATTTTAAATAAGAAACTCCAATCAACTCTGTCATAGGCTTTTGATATATCAAGCTTTAATAAAAACCCTCCAGTCTTCGATTCCACTAAGGAATGAATATTCTCATGCACCGTAACAATAGAGTCAAGGATTTTTCTACACAGTTGCTCCCCATAGAGTCCAGTTATGTAGTGTTGTTTACAAAGGTGTCTAGGATTAATGTATTTTCTCCCCATTTCTCCACAGTTTCCTTTTTAGGACTTGAGATTCTAAAGGAGATTCGATGATGTTGTTCTCTTGTCTATGTCAATAAGATTCATGGTTTCGTGTATCGAAAGATCTTCTGAGTTACAATGTATTGCAGTGTTTGGAAAAGTTGTCTACATAAATAGAATGTTTATAATATTCAAGTGAGATTTTTGCAAAGAAGTTTGTTGGGTTCCAAAGATATTTTTGGATCATGTTCAGGTGAATTTTTTTGTCCAAAAGTTTTAGATTGATCAAAGTAAGTGTTTAATTCAAAGTTTAATGTGCTTTCATAGGTAATAGTTGACCAAGTGTTTACACTACATTTGAAGATGTTCAAGTGTTAATGAAGGTGTAGCATGGTGTGTGAGTTAATTTGGGTACCAATTAAGTTTTATTTTGATCCAGTTTCATTCCTATAAACTGTAGGAATGTTTAGTGCCTAGATAATTTGAAATTGCAATGTGTGAAGCATTTATAGCTAACCTTGGAGAAAGTTTTCAAGGTTGATTTGTATGAGTTGAGATGTAGAGGGTTGATAAGATAGAAAGAAAAGATGTGTGTGATGCAAGTGATGTGAATTATTGAAGAGTAGAGTTTGAGTTTGAGCAAAGCAGTGTGAATTTCAAAGTGTTGTACTTCTAAATGCAGTGCTCACTGAAGGTTTCTACAATCATTCAAACAATACTACAAAGGTGTTGGAGCTATTTTGGTGTATTCTCTATTGCATTGAGCAGTTGTTCTTTGTGTAACATTTATCTTCTAACTTCTTTTTCTTTTTGTGGTAGTGAGCCTTGCCTATGAGCCTTTTTGGATAGTGTGGGCCCTATTCTGGTAGCAAGCCCTTGTATTAGTTTTGTAGTTACTTATTATAGCCCTTGTATCTGGTGTTCTCTTGTGTATGGTGTTGGTTATTTTAGTTTCTATTATATTATTTTCATGGTTAAACAAATTATAACAAATAAAGGGCTTAATGAATGCATGTGGATCTGATTAAGTGTTGAGGGTTTTGATGTTTTAATTTGGTACAAATGATTCATTCCCCCACTCTCAGTTTTCTTGTTCATTTAATAATTGGTATCAGAGCAAGGTTCCTTGGAGAAAAGCTCGACCACTTGAGGTAGATCTGGTATGGAAAACAAGTTAGAGAGCACTAAGCTTGATGGCACATATTATGCATTCTGGAAGAAAAAGATGGAAGGATATCTGACATCCTTTCAATATGAGATTGAAAAGGAAATAAAGACTCAATATGTTGCACCTGTGAATGGTTTGAGCACAAGTGATGAGATCAAGGCACATAAAATAAATGGTAAGGAAATATTTATTCTTGTGAACAGTCTTTCAAATTTTGAATTGGTAAAAGTTATAAATCTTAAGACTGCTAAAGAAGTTTGGGATAAGTTAGAAAGCATTTATGAAGGAGATGACAAGGTTAAACAAGTGAAGTTGCAAAATCTAAAGGCACAATTTGAGACCTTGTGAATTTTTGAAGATGAAACATTTACAAGTTATATGTAGAGGGTTGATGAGCTGGTAGGTGTGATGAGAGATCTTGGTATGCAAGTCAAAGAAACTAGAGTGGGAAAGAAATTTTTAGATCTCTTCCTGATTCATATAGTGAAAAGGTATCTGCTATTGAGGAATTTGCAAATTTTAATAATTATTCTAGAGATTAGTTGTTGGGTACACTAACTTCATTTGAAATGAGAAAACATGGTTGGAAAAATGGTAAAAAAGTGGAAATTGCTTTCAAGGCTAGAAAATGTGAAAAAGTTGAATATTCAAATTGAGAAGATCTTGATGATGTGGAAGCTAACTTTGTAAGAAGGATGAGGGTATGTGAAGGATCATCATGGAAAAAATAGGCCCTTAAATGGCAAAAAATTTAGAAAAATCAGAGTTAGGTAACTTGAAGTAAAAATTTGAATAAGTTATCTATATTATTTCAAAAATATGTAAGAATAGAATCTGTAGCAAATTGAATATAGTTTCTAAACTACTAGGTTTATTTAAATAAAAAATATATTTAGTGAAATTTTAAAATTTCAATGCAATAGTACATAAATTTTAGGGAAAAAATAAGAAGTAGATGTTTGTCTGACCACCCTAACCACAATAAAATGATAATATTTTTTTATAATATTTTAGATATAAGTAGAGGACTCATGTCTGGATGTGATACATATTTTTTGTAATTTTTTTCAATTAAATAATTAATTATGATTTTTTATTACAACTTTTAAAAAATATTAAAACTTGTATGTCTAACCACCTTAACTTGGTCAAAACTTCATGAAAATAAATTTTTAATCCCATAGTATGTGAAGCATAGAATGTGATGCATGTTTCAGATTCAAAAAAAATGTGATACCATTTGAAAGATATAGATATGCTTTCAATCAGCCTATCAATCGACTTTAGTCGTAATTCAAATAGAAAATGAATAAAATTATTTATTAAATTCAAAGTAAAGCATAATTTATATTGGTGGAATTTTGAGAATTTCCTTTTAAAAACCTTTTCATTTCATCAATTTTGGGTAAAAAAAAAAGTCATCAGCTACATACGCTACACATACCCATTATATCACCACTTTTTGGCCCATCATGATCCTACACATACCCATGAAAAAGGGAACTAGTAAGCACAAAGGTAAACTACCTTTCAAATGTTTTAGCTGTGGAAATATAGGCCACTATGCTTCAAGATATCCAAATAGAGTTGTGAATAATAAAAGTAAGGAGAACAAAGGAAAGATGATTAAAATAATTTACTATGTTAGACAAGATGTTGGTATTTTTGATGATGAATCTAATTATGGAGATGATGATGAATGATTTTTCTTGGCTATAAAAGATGAATCTACTTCTGCTAACTCTAAAATTTGTGTGAGGGAAAGTGTTTCAAAAAAGAAGGATAAGGTTAAAGGTATGTTGGTTTTTTCTTTTCATGCAGGATGGGATAAGAACTATTGGGTTGTTGACAATGGCTACTCGAATCACATGACTCGAGACACAAGTAAGTTTTTTAAACTTGAAAATTATTATGGAGGATTAGTTAAATTTGGAGATGATTCAGGAGCTAAGATTTGTGGAATAGGTTCAATCATTTTTTATGGCAATCATAACATTGAAGATGTTTGCTATGTTAAAGTTCTAAGGAATAATCCTTTGAGTGTTGGAAAAATGTGTATCAAAGGGTATAATCTTGTGTTTAAGGATGAAAGATGTGAGATTAGAAAAGGATATGCAACTCTGATTGTTGATGGTAAGAGGACAAATGGAAATATATATCAACTCAAGGGTGTTGATGGTCATTGCTTAATGACTTAGATTAATGATAGTTATGGCACCAGAGGATGTTTCACATGAATTTTAATAATATGTTTAGAATTAGTTCAGTTCATGTAGTAAGAGACCTACCAAAAATTACAAAGCCTATTAATGTTGTTTGCAAAGATTATCAATTCGAAAAACAAACAACGAGTAATTTCAAAGGAAAAGAGCAATCTACTATCAAACTACTAGAATTAATACATGACATATCTTTGCGGTCCTACAAGGGTGAGAATTCTTCAAGGTGAAAGTTATTTTATGCTTTTGATTCATGATTATTCTAGAATGACATGGGTTACTTTTCTTAGAGAAAATTTTGAAGCTCTAGATAAATTTAAAGTATTTAAAGCTATGGTTGAAAATGAAATGGATTTGAAGATCAAATGTTTGAGGTCTAATAGAGGTGGAGAATTCACCTTCAATTATTTTAACATGTTTTGTGAAGATCATGGAATAAAGAGGCATTTGTATGCCCCTAGAACTCCTCAATAGAATGGAGTTGTTGAAAGGAAAAACATAATTGTTCAAGAAGTTGCAAGGACTATGATGAAAGAAGCTAACCTATATTGGAAGTCTACTAGAGAGAAGTGATTCATACTAGTTTTTACATAATTAATAGAGTGTAAGCCAAAGCTAACATCACAAAGACTCCATATGAGTTGTGGTATGGAAGGATTCCTACTGTCAAGTACTTTAGAGAATTTAGAAGAAAATGCTATATCAAAAGAGATGAAGAAAACTTGGGAAATTTTGATGCAAGGTATGATGAAGGTATCTTCCTTGGATATTCTACTAAAAGCAAAGCTTACAGATGTTACATAAAAAGGCTAAGAAATATTGTTGAAAGTACAAATGTTAAGGTTTATGAAGATTTGCAGAATTCAATTGTTATAGATGGATATGCTTTAGATGAACCTACTTACAAAGAAGAAGAAGAAGAAGAAGAAAAATATAAGGAAAAGAAAATGCAAATTGAAGAGGAAAGAGCTCCAGAAAAGACCCCTAATACCCCCAAGTTTGTGCAGAGAAATCATTTTGAAGAACAGATTATTGGAGACAACAGGAAAGGAGTATTGACAAGAAGTAGAGCTACTAAAGTAAATTTGTGTTTACTTTCCAAAACTGAACCAAAAATAGTGAGTGAGGCATGTAAAGATGAATATTAGATGAAGGAAATGGAAGACAAATTGGAACAAATTGAGAAAAATCAAACATGGAAATTGGTTCCTAGACCTAAAAATAAGAACATAATTGGAACTAAATGGGTATTCAGAAAAAAATTGAATGAGAATGGAGGAGTGGTAATAAATAAAGCAAGGCTTGTGTGTAACACCCCACCACGCAACCCTAGAGGAAGATGCAAATAACTACTCAAATGCACACAAAAAAATTGCTTTTGTTTAAGTACAATTAACATGCAAGTTCACTACCCATTGCCAACAACCTCTAAGGTTACGAGACTAAGATTAATTTAAACCCAAACAACAAAAGCATGAATTGAAACCATAACATTTAATTACTTAAAGAATTAAGAACACATACATTCCATACATGATAAATTACATCAAAGAATAAGAGATACCTCATGATTTCAAATAACATATTTTAACAATAAGATTACAACTCTCATTCCCCAAATGAGGTAAATCCAATAAGCATGGTTACATAATACATCTTCCACCTCGATAACAAATGAGGGGTGATAAATTACAAGATTCAACTAAAATGAATGAAACCTAAAAAGTAACTGGATCCTACGAGCTCTCCAACTAGAAAGCTCATCCACACAAACAAGAAGAAAACCTAACGGAGTAAGGTGCACATTCCACCCAACCATGTGGTACCCGAAGGACCAACCCCTATGCTAGGAGATAGTAACATGGATTCCTAGACAAGACCATCTACCTCTAGACACAGGCTAGTACATAACTAAATTGAATCAAAGACAAATACTTGCATCACTTAACACAATGGTTACAATGCTTCCAGATTTAAATAATCAATTGCATCACTAATACAAACATACTGTTGACTTAGAAGAAGTGTCATCACAATGTTACATGGGTTATCTTGGTAAGTCTTCCTAGGTCCCGGCCCCCATCTTGGGATATCTTGGAAACCTCTAACGACTCCCGGCCCCTCATGCAAACCAATGCGGAATCAGTTATCTCTTGTAAAGACAAGATAACGATCTTGCCATTCTAGGCCTTCTCATCCCATCCCAAGTCTATACAAGCCCTTACGTCCATGAGCGAGGAAAAATTAATCTTATTAAGTGTTTGATAGTACCTATTCCTCTAATTAGTTTATTTACGTTATCACTGGATTAACTAACTTACAATGAGTTTCCCTGGCACCACTTTGTGTGTCGGCCCCCATTGCAAGCCACTCCTCTAAGACAACAAGTGGAATTAACTCCACAACCCAAGGGTACACAAGTGCGACCTAAGGATATTATTAAATCCCTATCCACAACATAAAGTCAACACATCTCGTTCGTGATAACCGGGTATCTAACTGGATACATTAAGACGCACTACCCAAGGCAATCCAAAAGTTGACTAATATATTACGAAAACCCACACAATTAAATGAAAACCCCATTTGGAAGACTTACATAAACAAATAACTCCATTTTCCCAACAACGAGAATGAGAGAGATAACACAACTTTAAAAGAACAATCTTAGTCAACACATTAATCTAACTTTAAGATTGCCTAAATCCAAATAACTCACTAATACATCGTTTGCAAATACCCAAGGTAAATAAAAATTACATTTGGAAAAATAGGAAATTTTAAAACTAACAATTTCATTTTTTTTTTTCAAATTACCCATAATGATCAAAATCATTTTTTTTATAAATAAAATCATTCCATTATAAAATCATTATTTGCATCATTATAATAAAATAATCTTAAATATAATTATATATATTAAACACATATATAATTATATACATAATGTATATATAATTATATATGTATATTTAAATATATATTTATAAAACTGGATTAAATCACAATCTAATTAAATATAAACTTATATTTAAAATATAATATATATATATTGAATATAATATATAAATATTATATACAATTTATAAATTATATAAATATAAATAAAATTTAAAAATATACATAACATATATATTATATATAATATATAAATATTATATATAATATATAAATTATATATATATATATAATCTAAATACCAAAACAAAGAAAAGAACGCAGTTTCAATACTGCGCAGGCTACCTACAGGGGGAGTTGGGGCTGCTACCCACACAACCCTCCCATGGGGAGGTGCGATGTTGTGTAGGCAGCGGTGTTGCCTCCATAGCAGCGCCTCCTCCATGGGGCACTATGTGGGCAGTCGCCCTCACCCCCAGCCTTAAAAATTTTCAAAATTTTTGTTTTATTTTTTTGTTGGGAAAATGGAGTTATTTGTTTATGTAAGTCTTCCAAATTAATAGGGATTATTTTCCTAATCTTAGGCAACTTTAAATGAGATTATAGGGATTTTTTTTTTCTTTGATACAAATACAATTGTTTAAAAGGGTAAATGTATAAAGAAATAAAATTGAAGTTTTCTACAGGAAAAATTTGACAAAATAACAGAGGTATTAATTTTCCCCAAATTTTATAGAGGAACTCAATTTTCACAATTTAAACAGAGATTTACAAAAATTTCAGTTGTTTTCTTTTCCACTTTTCTACTGTTAAAGTTTGATTTGCAAAAAAATTATGTTGTTTTCATTTTATTTTTATTTTTTTTCTACATAAAATCTGAGAATTTCTCCATTTTTCTACAAAGATTTTCTAAGAATTCACAGCAAGATTTACAACCTCTTAAAAATTAAAATCAAAGCTTCTAAAAAAATAAAACCATTAAAGGAACCTGTTTTGAAGCTTGAAGAAAATTAGAATGGTGTTGACCTTCCCTGCAAATTCCAACTTTCTAGAAATTCTTCCCAAAATCTTCACTTCTCCATTCAAGAATGTATCCAAACAAGAAAAAAACCTTCTTTCTTTTAACAACAAATTCTCCAAACAAAATTAAAATAAAAAATCAAATAAAAATAAAATATCTCCCATAAATTTTCCCCAAATTTAGTCAAATTTTCCAATCTCATCCACCATAGTTATTTCTCCCTCTATGCATTTTGAAGATATTTTGTTTTTTTTTTAATTTAAAACCAAAATTTCTTTTCAACAAGAATTTAATGCTTTTTTTTAAAAATTCTTTTCAAAAAGAATTTAAAACTTTTAAAAATTTATTTTCAAAAGAATTTAACACTTTTAATTCCATGAAATTTTCAAATCAACATTAACCATTTAATTTATTTACTCCACAAAATAAGTTGAATTAATCAATTCATTTACTCATAAAATAAATTTAACCACTAGAATTAAATTACTTTACCACATAAATTAAATTTAAATCTTTTAACCATTTTAATCTAAAATACATAAATAATCATTTCCACCACTTAAACATTAATTCCCACCGATAATAAATGATCATAACATCAAAGACGACATGATTTAACAACATACCAGACACAAACTGACGACACAGTATGACAAGGTTGTGGTTTGACAAGGAAACTCTGTTATTATCTCCCAATTGAATATCGTTGGCTAATGGACAGGCTCAAACCTATGAAACCAGGTGGAGTCGATGTCCTGTACCTATCAACCTACGAACAAAGAATATATCGAACATGCATAAATATAACATAATAAAACACATCATGAAGAGGAAATCACGGAATCATAGGGCGCTTGCAAGCGAGTGGTGCAATCCCGTCCCCTTCACCAATATAATATTACTAACTAACAAATCTAACATCAATAATATAATCAAAATCATAAAGCATCATTAATTCAAATATCTGCTAAGCTAATCCAAAACATGTCGTAATGATAACATTAGAATAATATACCATCACATGAAAATATAACATTCACATCACTTTACAGTTTGTGATCAAATAGTAACCAAGTACCAAAGTCAAAGTATTAACAGAAATAGAGCATATGTAACAAAGAAGAACATTGTCCAATCAAAAGAGCAAAAAATGGAGGGGTGTTACATTGTGTGTAAAGGTTACTCACAAGTAGAAGGAATAGACTTTGAGGAAATATTTTTCCCGGTGGCTAGAATGGAAGCAATAAGATTTTTTTTGGAATTTGCAACACATAAATACTTTAAATTTTAATAAATGGATGTGAAGTCTACTTTCTTGAATGGAGAATTGGAGGAAGAAGTTTACATGGAACAAATAGAAAGATTTCAATTGTCAAATCAACCAAATATGGTTTGTACATTGAAAAAGGTATTATATGGATTAAAGGAAGCTCCTAAATCTTGGTATGCAATATTGGATAGATATTTGATACAAAAAGGATTTAGTAAAGGAATCATAGATAGTAATTGAACCATACACTGATACATTTTGATCAATTTTTCAATGATGGCCCATCGGAATTCCAATAGGCCGTCATCAAAAAATTGATCAAAATGTATTAGTGATAGATTTGAAGAGATGTGAAATGCTATGTCTCTATTGCTCAATTAGGGTTTTTCACCTAATGAAAAGAGATTGATCCCACACCCAAAATCTAGGTGGTTCATTCAAAGTAATGAAAGTATGATGGAAATATACCTAAATACAATTAGATGGTGAAATTTATTGATTAAGTATGCAAAACCTAAGAAATGTGCAATGTTTAAAAACACATTGTGTAATACAAAAACATCTAAAAGTGAATACAAATTGTACCAAAACTGAGCGAAATTGAAAGTGTGCACTTGGAAAATGGATGGAGACTGGAAATAGCTTCTAGAATGTTGTTGATGCTAGTTTTTAGGCTTGGTGGGACTCATTCACCATTCTAGGCAAATCAATCTCAGTTCTGCAAAATTGTGTTGAAACCTATTCTTGACGAAAGGGTATCAAAAAATGCAAAAAACCAAAAACTGATATTGGAGTGGGACTCATTCACCACCCCTGGTGAATGATTCCACTTTTGAATTTCTGAATATTCAAACGTGGAATCTAGATCTTTCAGTATGCACTTTGATTCTCTACAAGTGTTTGCTTCTAAAACTCTAATTTCTGGGTTTGAAAGTGATTTTTTGTTGATATTTTGACTTGATCAATGAAGAGAAGACATAAAAAACTTTTGAACTTGATTATTAATGATTTCCAAGCTTCCAAGAGGCCAAAATCTATAAACATAAAAGACAAGAGAGAGAAATGTTGAATGTTAGGTTATGGGGGTTTGTCGTGGTCAAATCCCTTTTAGGTAATTAAACCAAAATGATGAAAGAATGGAATAAAAAATGCAACAATGGAGTTGATTACCTTGCCATGATGATTGATCTTGAATTTTTGTAGAAAAACATGAAGAATCTTCCCTTGAATGTCTTAGGAAGCTATCTTGATGACTTGTAATGATGAAACCCTAACTTGCTTGGCATGATGGAGAAGATAGATGATGAATGAATTAATGGATTTAATGGGGGTTAAAATGGATGAAAAACACTTATTTATACATACTTGTGCCTTAGTAACCTAATAATACATCATCACAAGCTGAAATAAGGTAATTTTGAATAAAAAACTGAAAGAAAAATTGAAATATTTTGAATTTGGAGCCAAGAGGGACTCATTCGCCACCCATGGCGAATGGGTCCCACCTTGGACATGAAAGTGGGTGTTAGGAATTAAGTCACATTTAATGTTGTTTGTTAGGTTTACATTCAAAAACACACTTAATTAAGCCTTATGAGTGCATAAATGGGTCAAATAAAGCATAAGAAAGATGTAAATAGTGAAATTAAGCCTAGAAAACCATGAAATCTTGTTGCAAGACTTTACAACACTTTAAAATAGGACTTGAAAAATGATGAAAAGGTGATTTTTAGGTGAATTGTAATGGATGCAGTTTAGAAAAGTGTAGAAATGGGTATGTGCAGGATCATGATGGGCCAAAAAGTGGCGATATGATGGGTATTTGTAGGGTATGTGGCTGATGACCTTTTTTTTACCCAAAATTGATGAAACAAAAAGGGTTTTTAAAGGAGATTCTCAGCTTTCCACCAATATAAATTATGCTTTACTTTGAATTTAATAAATAATTATTATTCATTTTCTATTTGAATTACGAGTAAAGTCTTGATTGATAGGTTGATTCAAAAACATCTATAGCTTTCAAATTGTATCACATTTTTTGAATCCAAAACATGTGCCACATTCTATGCTTCGCATACTAAAGGATTAAAAAAAATGAATTTCATGAAGTTTTGACCAAGTTAAGGTGGTCAGACATGCAAGTTTTTATATTTTTAAAAGTTGTAATAAAAAATTCATAATTAATTACTTGGAAAAAATTACAAAAAAATATGCATCACATTCGACATGAGTCATCTACTTATATCTAAAATATTATAAACAAATATTATCATTTTATCGAGGTTAGGGTGGTCAGAAAACACCTTATTTTTTCCTTGAAATTTAAGTACTACTGTGCATTGAAATTTCAAATTTTCACCAATTTTTTTTTTTTTTCTAAATAAACCTAGTAGTTTAGAAACTACGTTCAATTTGCTACAGATTGTATTCTTACATATTTTTGAAATAATATAGATAACTTATTCAAATTTTTACGTCAAGTTTCCTAACTCTAATTTTTCTAATTTTTTTGCCACTTAAGGGCCTATTTTTTCTATGATGATCCTGCACATACCCAAATGTTTTACAACACTTCACAATACCTTCACAAGACATCAATAAATGTATTTTAAAGGGTCCAAGACCTAGTTTGGATGTGAAAAACACCTTATAACACAAAATAAAGGCATCATTAAGTCCAATTTATCATGAATTATTCCCATGTCAAGCAAGAGATACTTTTTTCTACGGTAAATTTAGCCCCCACTTTAGTGAGAGGATGAACTTGCTTCAAAATCACACTAAAGTAGACATTCAAGAGGGATATAGTGTACAGATGTAGATGAAAAAGAATGACAAGGATCAAAGTAGGTTGCACAAGCCCCCAAGATCCAAGATCCTAAGTCAAACCATCAAGATACATAATCATGCAATGGCAAGAAAAAAGATGAAAATGAAAAAGGGGGATCAAGCTTCGATCGTCTTTCCAACTAGTTGTGGATAAGATCTAGTCTATTCATCTAAAAGAAACATGCATGCTCACTCTGGGGTGACAAAACTCTTGGCGGTCCATCAGGTGATAAGACCTAAAAGGGTGAAGTACATATGCTAGTTGGTATGCACTCACAAACACATAGGTGGCTATGGGGAAAGTTGTGCCACTGAATGGGCTTCCCACTCAACCACATCAAAGTTATACCTCCTGATAACTTTAACAAGGTGCCACAAAGGAAAATGATTTTTGAGCTCTATGAGGTAAGAAAAATTTTGTATGATTGACACTCATAAACATTATTAATGCAAAATAGTGTAAGGATTGTTCAAAGGGATTTTTCTTTGTTCGTGTAATGTCTCATCTTAGGGAACATCATGTCTAATGTCTCCAAGAGAAGGAATCACAAGAAAAATAAAATCACACAATGAAATGTGAGTGGTGATGTATTCCCCCACTTTAAAGTGGTTGTGAATACCAGTATTGAGAGAAATTGATTTAAAGTAGAAGAAGACATGAGAGCTTATTTAGAAAGCCCTATGCCAAGTCATATGTTTTCGATAAGCTACGTCAAGTAAAAAGGTAGAATGTCATGTGCAGGCCAACTTATGGTACGTCGTCCACATCCCAAGCTTGCTCTTATATGTTCATGAAAGGTTAACGATGAGCCAAAAGAGGCAATGAAAAATGGCATACGAGGACAAGATTACTAAACCCCTTGCCCCCACTTAGTGCAGGACAAGGCTGAGCTGAAATGCATGCTAGAGTGAAAATAGGTATCAACTAGAGGAATTAGATGCCCCCACATGGGGAAGCATACCAAACTCCTTAAGATGTTGGATTTTACAACTCAAAGCTTGAAATTCATTAGTGGAGTGACCATGAACTCTATGACATGCACATAATGAAGTCTTATAATAACATTTTTTACGAGTTCTTGGAGGGAGAGAGATCGAGTGATCTTGGAGGAGTCTCGACAAGATACCCCCTTGATCAATGGTAGAAGGTGGTCTTTTATTTTGTGAAAAAGATACCCCTTTCTTAGAATTAGTTGTCATATCTATGCAAGATTCTTTAGATTGCGAGATTTTATTCTCTCCCTTATAGGAGGGTATAAAATCTAACAAATTCAAATCATGAACGTTTAGGCGAGATGACATTGACATTAATCGAAGGTGTAGTTTTGTTTGGCATGTTTGGTAAATGATGATGTGCAAGACCACTAGTGTCAAGGTGTTCAGTTAGGAATAATTTAGGAGTATGTTTTGTGAGATTGTTGATGTTGGGTGAAGGTTTAGTGATCTCTATTACAGGACAATAAGAAAGACCATGATTTTTTTGTTGTTTGATAGGGTTGATAGGGTTGTGGATACCTTGATCATGAGCACCACATCCTTTTCCACTATATCCATGTTGTTTCATAAGGTCATAACCTTTTCCATAAAGCTTTTTCATTTCTTTGGAATCAGGTGGTTGTTTGTTATTGTGTTCGTCAAAGGTTATTATGTAATTTGATTATTTTTCTAACGTGGCTGAGGTGGATTTTTTCGAAGGGTCATCTGCGTTTTCATTTTTGGGTATGTGTAGGATCATCATGGAAAAAATAGGCCCTTAAGTGGCAAAAAAAATCAAAAAAATTAAAGTTAGGCAACTTGACGTAAAAATTTGAATAAGTTATCTATATTATTTTGAAAATATGTAAGAATAGAATCTGTAGCAAATTGAATCTAGTTTCTAAACTACTAGGTTTGTTTTAAAAAGAAATCTATTTGGTGAAAATTTGAAATTTCAATGCAAGAGTACTTAAATTTTAGGGAAAAAATAAGAAGTAGGTTTTGTTTGACCAATTCCGACCACATAAAATGATAATATTTTTATAATATTTTAGATATAAGTAGAGGACTCATGTCTCGATGTGATGCATATTTTTGTAATTTTTTTCCAAGTAAATAATTAATTATGAATTTTTATTACAACTTTTAAAAATATAAAAATTGTATGTCCTAACACCTTCACTTGGTCAAAACTTCATGAAATTCATTTTTTCTTTTTTTCATCCTATAGTATGTGAAGCATAGAATGTGACATTACATTTTGGATTCAAAAAATGTGATACTTTTTGAAAGCTATAGATTTTTTTCAACCAGTCTATCAATTAGGACTTTAGTCATAATTTGAATAGAAAATGAATAATAATTACTTATTAAATTCAAAGTAAAGCATAATTTATATTGGTGTAAATCTAAGAATCTCCTTTAAAAACCCTTTTTGTTTCATCAATTTTGGGTTAAAAAAAAAGTCGTCAGCCACATACCCATCATATTGCCACTTTTTGGCCCATCATGATCTTGCACATACCCTTTCCCTATTTGATTTTTTGTTTATGATCTTATACTCACCCATGAAGTCATGTTCAAATTCAAGGAACAGCAATCATCATCTAATAGCTTCATGGCTTGTTCACTATGTTGTTGTTTGTCCTTGTGTTGTGTAGGTTCCACTTGTATGGTTGGTGTTAATGTGTTCAAGGGATTCTCATTTTTTATCTCAAGTTGCAAGACACTATGAGGCTCATGGTCAGTGTTGATTGTGCACACTTTTCCATTGTAGATGTATTTCATTTTTTGATGAAGAGTGGAAAGCACACCATTCATAGCATGAATCCATGGTTTTCCTCAAAGAAGGTTATATGAAAGACCATGAGGCATAACCTAGATTGGTGTGTTCAATGTGACTTCTCCAAGTGTAATAGGTAAAGAGATCACACCAAGTGGTGTCATTTCAACATTTTCAAAGTCCTTAATAGATAAAGATTTGGGTTGAATTTTTTTATTTATCCACACGAAGGCTCGAAGCCTATCCAAAAGGTTTACAATACACACATTAAGGGCTGAGCCATTGTCAATAAGGGTTTTCTTTATCCCTATCCAATTGTATCGAGCAATGATCATGAAAGCTTCATTTTGTTATTGCACTTCCAAAGGGGGGAGTTCACTTTGGTGGAAAACAGTGTCAACATTTATTTCTTGGATCATGGCTACTATGTCAGTTGGTTGTGCATTATAAGGTACAAGAACTTGTTGTAAGGTTGTTTGAATCGTGTTTTGATAGTGAGGGGAGGCTTGAATATGATCCCACAATGATATCTTAATAGGAGTATTCTTTAGTTGTGTGAGAAGATTGTACTCCTTTCCAATAGGAAGACCTGTTGAGAAAGGCTAGAGGGGATATGATTAGGCAAAGGTAAGGGTGTTGGGGTTGGTTGCAGTGATTATAGGCTATTTTGAATGTTATATGTATGAGAAATGGTATTATAACTTGGTTGGTACAACAATAAAATAGAGTCTTCTTCTCCTCTCCCCACTATCAATCATCGAACACATTCAACCATTAATAATTCCCTTAGTTGCGATGAAGTTAGTTTGATTGAACCAAGCCTTAATTGTAAATAACATGAGGTTTGTTGTTCTCCTAAACAGTTTCCTTCTAGGGAGAATATCATCATATAAGGCAAAGATAACATTGCTAATAATATTATGCTAAAGGGCAGTTTTAGGGGTGAAAAGGGACTGATTCACCCAAGGTGGCAAATGAGTCCCAGTATGGATGTTTTTCAGAATTTTCAAAAAAAATTGATGGATTTTAATGTTTTCTAAGTGCTATGATACAACCTAAGTCAAAATTTTAGAATTTCAAAAAATTTAAATGAATTTAGATGATAAAAATGCAACCTAAATGCACTTTTCTATGAATGCAAAATTTGAAACCTAGCATGCAAATCAATTCATGCAATTTCTAATGCAAGAACAATGCAAGATAGATGTACAAGGAAGGACTTCAAATTGGACAAGAGGGTATTAAAAAAATCAGGTTCACCAAAATGAACCATAGATTTTAAGAGGTGTGAAATGCTATGTCTCTTTTTCTCAATTACGGTCTTTCACCTAATGAAAAGAGATGGATCCCACAACCAAAATCTAGGTGGTTCATTCACAGTAATGCAAGTATGATGGAAATATACCTAAATTCAATGATCTAAATGAAATTATATGGTGAAATTGATTGATTATGTATGCAAAACCTAAGAAATGTGCAATGTTTGAAAACACATTGTGTAATACTAAAACACCTAAAAGTGAATACAAATTGTAACAGAACGTGACGAAACTAAAAGTGTGCACCTAGAATATGGATGGAGACTGGAAATAGCTTCTAGAATGCTGCTGATGTTGGTTTTTAGGCCTGGTGGGACTCATTCACCATTTTGGGTGAATCAGTCCTAGTTCTGCAAAATTGTGTCGAAACCTGTTTCTAACAAAAGGGTATCCAAAAATGCAGAAAACCAAAAACTGAACTTGGAGTGGGATTCATCCACCACCCATGGTGAATGAGTCTGCTTTTGAATTTCTAAATATTCAAAGGTTGAAGCTAGAGCTTTCAATCTGCACTTTAATTCTCTACAAGTGTCCGCTTTCAAAACTCTGATTTACAGGTTAGAAAGTTAGTTTTTGTTGATATTTTGACTTGATCAATGAAGAGAAGACCTAAACAACTTTGCAACTTGATCCTTAATTATTTACATGCTTCCAAGAGGCCCAAATCTGTAAACACATAAGAAAAGAGAGAGAAATGTTGAATGTTAGGGTATGGGGGTTTGCCTTGGTCAAACCCCTTTTAGGTAATTAAACAAAAATAATGAAAGAATGGAATAAAAAATGCAACAATGGAGTTGATTACCTTGCCATAATGATTGATCTTGATTTTTTGTAGCAAAACATGAAGAATCTACCCTTGAATGTCTTAGGTA
Organism: Sequoia sempervirens; assembly: GCA_007258455.2. Lineage (NCBI taxonomy): Eukaryota > Viridiplantae > Streptophyta > Pinopsida > Cupressales > Cupressaceae > Sequoia > Sequoia sempervirens. Next base: position 141,393,281 of record VDFB02193867.1, on the reverse strand, counting down.
GTTATCTTGATGACTTGCAATGATGAAACCCTAACTTGCTTGGATTGATGGAGAAGATAGATGATGAATGAATTGTGAGAATGAGTTAATGGATTGAATGGGGGTTAAAATGGATGAAAAACACTTATTTATACACACTTGTGCCTTAGTAACCCAATAATACATCACAAGTTTTCATAAGGTAATTTTGAATAAAAACCCAAAAGAATTTTTGAAATATTTTGAATTTGGATCCAAGAGGGACTCATTCGCCACCCATGGAAAATGGGTTCCACCTTGGACTTGAAAGTGGGTGTCGGGAATTAAGTCACATTTAATGTTGTTTGTTGGGTTTACATTCAAAAATACACTTAATTAAGCCTTGTGAGTGCATAAAGGGGTCAAATAAAGCATAAGAAAGATGTAAATAGTGAAATTAAACCTAGAAAAGCATGAAATCTTGTTACAAGACTTTACAACACTTTAAAATAGGACTTAAAAAATGATGAAAAGGTGATTTTTAGGTGAATTGTAATGAATAGAGTCTAGAAAAGTGTAGAAATTTTTTACAACACTTCACAACACCTTTACAAGACATCAATAAACACATTTTAAAGATTCCAATACCTAGTATGGATGTGAAAACACTTTAAAACACCAAATCAAGGCCTCATTAAGTCCAATTTATCATGAATTATTCCCATGTCAAGCAAGGGATACTTTTTTCTATGGTACAATAATCTTTAATTTAAAGTTGAGGAAGATAGAATCTTGATAGTGGTTGTGTATGTGGATGGCATTATCTATGGAGGAAATGAAGATATGTGTAAGAAATTTACAGAAGAGATGCAGAAAGAGTTTGAGATGTCAATGTTTGGGGAGATTAATTTCTTCCTTGGGCTACAAATCAGTTAGACAAATAAAGGCATATTCATTTAACAAACAGAATATGTTAAAGAGATGTTGAAGAGGTTTGGAATGGAAGACTTGAAACTATTATATACTCTTATGGCTATTGGTTGCAAATTGAGCAAGGATGATGAATCACCTAAGGCTGATCAGAGCAAGTACAAATCTATGGTTGGTGGACTGCTATATATAATTTTTACAAGATCGGACATCATGCATGCATTTTTCCTTATGGCTAGATTTCAAGAAGATCCTAAAGAGTCACATGTTGTTGAAGTAAAGAGGATATTTAGATATTTAAACTTCACACTTTGGATTATGGCTTATGGTATCCTAAGGATATTGATTTCACATTAAGTGCATACATAGATGCAGATTGGGTTGGATGTGTTGATGACAGGAAAAGTACGAGTGGTGGTGCATTCTTTCTTGGATGCAAATTGGTGGCATAGCCAAGCAAGAAACAAGATTTAGTTTCTTTATCCACTACAGAGGATGAGTATATTGCAGCAACATCTTGTTGCACACAAGTATTATGGATAAGATAGACATTAAAGGATATCAAAGTAATGTATGGTAAGCATATTTTTTATCTTTTGTGATAATGCTGCAAGTGTAATTAACATTTCAAAGAATCTAGTGATACATTCAAGGAAAAAGCATATATAAATTAGGTATCACTTTCTGAGAAAGAAGGTTATGGAGAATGATGTGAAGCTTGAATATGTACTACAAAGGATCAGATTGCTAACATATTCACTAAGTCTCTTCCTAAGGATACTTTTGAGTATCTTCGAGAGAAGTTAGAGGTTATTACCCCTCCTTTGAACTAGATGCATATGGAGATGCATCAATCCAATGGATATATGGATTTTTCTTTGTTTGGATTGATGATGGTGGCTACCTCTCAAGGGGAGTAGGTAGTAACATTGTTGCAATATGAATTTTATGTTGTCATTATGTAGAGGTTGTTGATTTGATTAGTGTGTACTCCTAAGGGGGAGTATTCAGAGAAGTTGTAAGTATCTTGGTTTTATCTCAAAGAGGGAGAACAATGCAAAACACTTTATCCTTTTCCATTGATGTCAAAGGGAGAGAGAAAGTATCATGTGGAAAATTCTATCTACACAGGGGGGGAGAAAGTGAAAGAAAATCATGAAAGAGAGATTTTGAAATGAGATAGTTGTGAAAGGGGGAGAAAAGAGAAAAGGAAATAAGAGCTATTGTGTCTTTGACGATTTTTCACATCTTGTGTTGCCATCAATGACAAAGGGGGATATTGTTGCAAGTATGAAGGTGTTGTCATTGATGTCAATAATCTTGTGTTATTATTGATGATAGTAGTATAGTGGTTGAGAAGATATTGTTACTTTCACAAGCTTCTATTTATGGTTCAGATGTCGAGGATATTAAGAAATTTGATAAAATAAGGAAACAGGCTGTTGCAGAGGTGTTCTGGTTTGCAGATGTGTTCTATTTTTTCCTTTCATTTCTTCTGGGTTGAAGATATTCTTTTTTGGTTTGGATATGTTGGTTAGAGATGTTCATAGTTTCTATATCCAAAATTTTGGCTTCTAGACCATTTGTAAGAGGAAGTTATTTTCACTAGTGTGTGAACTAGTTTTGTAGTGTTATGTATAGAGTTTTCTAGGAGAAATGTATTTTCTACACATTTCTCGATAGTTTCTTTATAGGACTTGCAGTTTTGAAGGAGATTTGATGATTTTTTTCTCTTGTTTTTGTTAGGAGGATTTACGGTTCAGTGTATCAAAAGGAGGTCTTCTGAGTTACAAAGTATTGTAGTGTCTAGAAATGTTATCTAGATAAACAAAATGTTTATAATCTTCAAGTTATATTTTTTGTGAATAATTTTTTTTGGTTCCAAGATATTCTTGGATCATGTTCAGGTGATTTTTTTTGTTTGAAAGTTTTGGATTGATCAAAGGAAGTGTGTAATTCAAAGTTCAATGTGTTTTCATAGGTAATGGTTGACCTAGTGTTTACATTATATTCAAAGATGTTTAAGTGTTAATGAAGGAATAGCATGGCATGTGAGAGTTAATTTGGGTCCTAGTTAAGTGTTTTTTTGGTCTACTTTCATTCCTATCCATCGTAGGAATATTTAATGCCGACCTAATTTGAAATTGTAAAGTGTGAAGCATGTATATCCAACCTTGGAGAAAGTTTTCAAGGTTGAAGACTATATAAGTATGAGTTGATATGTAGAGGGTTGATAAGATAAAAAGGAAAGATGTGGGTGATGAAAGTGATGTGAATTACCGAAGCGTAGTGTGTGAGTTTGAGCAAAGTAGTTCAAACTTTAAAGTGTTGGATTTCTAAATGCAGTGAGTTGAAGGTGTCCACAATCATTCAAATAAGACTATGAAGGTGTTGGAGATATTGTGGTGGATTCTCTGTTGCATCGATAAGTTATTATTTATGCAACATTTCTCTTCTATCTTATTTTTCTTTCTATGGCAGTGAGCCCTAGTTGTGAGCCTTTTTGGATAGTGCATCCTATTCTAGCAGTGAGCCCTTGTACCAGTTTTGCAATTATTATTATTATTGTGAGCTAATCTTCATCGTGGTTTTTCCCTCATTGGGTTTTCCATGTAAATATGGTGTTCTCTTGTGTATGGAGTTATTTATTTTAGTTTATGTTATCTTCTTTTCATGGTTAAACATTATAGTTCAAATTAAGGGCTTAGTGAATCCATGTGGATTTGATTACTATTGAGGTTTTTGATGTTTTAATTAAAAATGGTACAACTAATTCACCCCCCTCTTAGTTGTCTTGTTCATTTAACAGTTTCAAAGAAACAAAGAATAGATACTTCTAATACTTTAGATGAAGAAGAGGTTCAAAAGGAAAAGGAAGCCTTTCAAATAATTATGCATAAGTGGATGAAGGAAAGAAAGAAAAAGAAATTAGATACAGTAGAATGAAAGAAGAAAAAGAAGACATCTCTGGAAAGACCGCTCAATCCAATGAAGTTGGACTCATTATTCAAAAGTATGTTGCATCATAAGATGTTGGAAGAAACAATTTCCTTATACAAAAAGGAAAATGAGGAGAACAAAGCCAGCATACTAGAGGTAATCATCAAATAAATCGTGTTTGTTGAAGCAAGCATGGAGTTCATTAGGAAAAAGGTTCATGATGATGTATGGAAACTCTTAATGGAAAGAAGAAGAGGGGCCAATGAAAGGGAAGAGAAGCTTGAAGATTAGATGTTGTGTAGAAAATTGGATTCTTCCTATCTAATGCTAACAAGGCCACTTTGGCGCTAATACTCAACAAAGAATTTAGAACAAATGAAGGGTCACACTTCTAACAGGAAGAGATTAGGATCAATTTGAGAAAATACAAAAGGAAACATAGGAAAAGATTATTGATATTGTACACAAGTACAGGATGATTCCCATTGCCTCCACCAGCATGGACACAACTTTTGCAAATGAAAACATAGGAGCTACTAATACAAAAGAAAATCCAAATAATACTCCTCTAAAAATAGATGAACCAATGTAAGAAAATGTTGAAGATGAGAATTTTATTGTGATTGGAGAGGAAATCACAAAATATGGCACTCCCCCTCCTCTAGTGACTTGGGAAACTACAGATCAGGGCAACCCATAGACATTTGTTCCTCCAGTAGATATTGAACAGAACATGGGTGAAGGTGAAATGCATGATACAGTCAATGAGCAAAGGAATGAGAGTGAAGAGAATCAAGAAAGAGAGAATGATGGTGAGAAGGAAGGAGAAGGAGACAAAAGTGAAGATAATGAGCAAGGAAACAAGGACAAGGATGAAGGAGATGAAGATAAAGATAAAGACAAGATCTTCAGTGAAGAAGAAGAAAAGGTAGAAGAAGAAGTGATGCAGTGGCATCCAGTGGTGTAGGGCAATCTTGCATCACCCAAAAAATATTTTTTCCTTATTTTATTTAGTTGTTTTGAGTCCCATGATGGCCCTTAAGGGGTGTAAGATAGTTAGAAGTCAGAAAAGGTGAAAAATGATCAATTACTATTTTTTCTAAGTCAGCCTAAATAGGTTCATATTGACCTAAAAATTTACCCCAAGGAGCAAAACTAAAATATTATTTTGATGGAAAAAGAATCATCTCAATACCCTATATGGTTTTGGAGATATTAAAGCTTCCATCCTAATAAATTTCTCCAATGTGGCTTCACATTCAAATTTGAAAACCTTAAAAGCCCAAAAACAGCTCGAAAAGTGGATGAAATGATCTCTGATGGTTTTAGCATTGTAGAACTCTTTGAGAGCTTTCCAACAATATATTATCATATAAAATCAGACACCTAAATCAAAAGTTATGGCCCCGTGAAGTTGCCTCTCTAAAAAGTGAATTTCATTAAAATATCTTCCTAGGCAAGAAATCTAATGGCAGGACTTTCGCCGCCAAAACAAAAGGGAAAGGTTACACTTTCTAGAACATTATAAGGTGGTTATTAGGTAAAATAAAAGCCTGGTTAAATGGAGGTTTTAGAAGTCAGCTCCATTAGTGGAGATTGTGACTCTAAATAATAGATTTTATTTTTAGAGTTGATTTGGATGTAATGAATCAAGCCCATGAGGCTATAGCCCTGTAATTTATAAATCTATAATTTCATTTTTGAAAAATAATTGAAAGTGGGTTGTTTTCTATCTTGTATTTTTTGTGTTGTTATTTTTTATTTTGTTTTGTGTGGGGTTTGGTTGGTGCATCCCTCATCAAGTGGTATCAGAGTGGGTTTTCTTGAGTGTGTAAATAGATCACCAAACATGAGGAAGTTTACACTAGGACTTAAGGTTGTGGGTTTCTGAGAAAAGTGATCAGAATGCCTCTGTGAAAAAATTGTGGTGGTGGAAGAAACATTATTGTACCAGAAGAGGTTTTTAGAGCCCTACAAAGACAAGTTCAAGTATTGCAAGAGGAGTTGCATCGAGGGTTTCAGCTAAGAAGAGGAGATGAAAGTGAAGATGAAGCTGAAAATGAGGAACAGTTCAAAGAAGAACAAGATGTAGTAGATCCAAAGCAAGTCAGATCATTTAAGACCATCTCTAAGATTGGTAAAAGGTCAAAGATCGATGTGTCTACAGTTTCTATAAATCTTAACCTAGAAGAATTGATTGATTTGATCAACGATATAGTGGAGTACTTTGAGTATGAGGAGGTGGAAGATCCTAAGAGGGTCAAATTTGCAAAAACCAAGCTCAAGGGTCATTTCAATATTTGGTGGAAAGAGGTACAACTAGAAATAAATCAAAGAGGAAAAGACAAAATAACCAAATGGGACTCGATAGTAGACAAATTAAAAAGATAGTTCATCCTTGTGGACTATGAGCTAGATTTCTTGAAGAAGATGCAAGGTTTGAAACAAGCAGGAAAATCTATCAAGGAGTCTACAAAAGAATTCTACCATGTCCTGATTAGAATAGGTCATTCTGAGGCCAACAAGGAAAAAGTTTCTCATTACATAAATGGGTTGAAGCCAAGTATTCAAGAAGAGTTGGGTCTAGTAAGAATGTCTACCATTGAAGATGCGTGTCAATTTGCTTTGAAGGTAGAAGAAAAGTTGAATAGAAGGTTTGAAAGCAAGAAAAGAGGTGGGGGTCATGGCGGAAAGACTAATGGATGGCCATATGGATAGAACCAGAAAGGAGATAACCCTTATCATCCTCATGATCAAATTAATGGAGACCAAAGAGGAAGAGGAAGATCTGGATGAGGACCGAGAAGAGGAGGCTTCCATGGAACTTGTTTTCAATGTGGAGAAGAAGGACATAGAGCCTATGAGTGTCATCAGCATCAAGGGAGGACAAATAAAAGACCTGAAGCTAATGCCTGAGTTGCCCATGTGGATGAAGATGCTCATTCTTCACATTCTGAAGATGGTGAAAGAGGAGAGGCCCTTGTTGTCAAAAGATCCTTGCTAAATGAGGAGAAGGAACCAGATCAAACAAAGTATACCTATGTCCATGCTTGTCACATGTTGTTAGGTAGACTATGACAGTTTGATCGGCGAGTAGTGCATGATGGACATGCTAACACATATTCCTTGACAAAGGATGGAATTCGTCATAAGTTGAAACCCTTGAGGGAGATAGAAGAAAAGGTATGCATTAATGCAAGAATTTGTTTGGTTTATGGAAGAAAGTTCCTAGAAGGTATGAGGCATGAACATATGTGTTTTTCATTGATCCCTAGAGTTGATAAAGAAGATACTAATGAGGTACTGGTGGAGGTTTCAATTTTGTTGAATGAGTTTTAGGATATTGTTTTTGATAACATACCTAAAGGTTTTGCTCTAGTAAGGAAGATTAGGCATCAGATGGATCTGATTCTTGGAGCCATTCTTCCAAATAAGGTAGGACATCAAATGACTCCAATAGAGAATATGAAGAGTTGAATAGACGAGTGCAAGATTTGTTGTGGAAGGAATTGATTCAAGAGAGTTTAAGTCCATGTGCAGTACTTGCAATACTAGCACCAAAGAAGGTTGGAGAATGGAGGATGTGTACAGATTCCTAAGCTATCAACAAGATTACTATCAAGAGTAGATTTCCCTTACTGAGAATGGATGACACTATGGATTGTTTGAGTGGAGCTAAGTACTTCAGAAAGATAGATTTGAAGAGTGGATATCACCAAATATGGATTAGAGAAGTATATGAATGGAAGACAACCTTCAAAACCAAGGAGGGCTTATATGAGTGGTTAGTCATGCCTTTTAGGCTAACCAATGCACTGAGCACATTTATGTGGCTTATGAATGAGGTATTGAAAGAATTTTTAGGAAAATTTGTTATTGTTTATTTGGATGATATTTTTATTTTCAGTAAAACATTGGAGGAGCACTTGATGCATATAATTATTCAAAGATTTTTTGAGAAGCTAAGGGAGGAGAAGTTGTTGATTAATTTGAAGAAATGTAGTTTTGTGAAGAGGGAGTTGGTGTATCTGGGATTTTTTGTCTCAGCATAGAGTTTGAAAATGGATTCAGAGAAGGTGAGAGCTATCATTGAATGGCCTACCCTGAGGAGTGTTATAGAGGTAAGATCATTTCATGGTCTAACAAGTTTTAACTAAAAAATTATTAAATATTTTAGTAGTATTTGTGCACCTCTAACTAAAGAAATTAGAGGGGATAGAAAGGATTTTAAATGGACTATAGGAGCAACAAAGAGTTTTTATATGTTGAAGAAGATAGTCACAAAGCAACCTATTTTGGCACTTCTGGATTTTAATAATGTCTTTCAGGTAGATTGTGATGCTAGTGGTAGTGCAATAGGAGTTGTTTTGAGTTAAGAAGGTAAGCATGTTTCCTATTTTAGTGTGAAGTTGAATGATGCTAAGAAGAAATATTTTTTCTATGATCAGAAGTTTTATGCTATAGTCTAGGCTTTAAAGAAATGGAGACACTATTTGTTGCCAAAATAATTTGTTTTATATACTAATCATCAGGCCTTGTAGTGTCTTAATAGTCAAGGAAATTTGAATCAAAGGAACTTAAAATGGGTTGAATTTTTGTAGAGTTATACTTTTTTTTTAAGGATAGGAGTGGAAGGTCAAACAGAGTTGTAGATGCCTTGAGTTGAAAGAAAAAATTGTTGATAGAGATGAATATAGAGGTTTTTGGGTTCAATGAACTTAAGAGTTTGTATCTTGAAGATTTGGAATTTTCAAAAGCTTGGAAGGCTTGTTTGGAACCTATTACATTGGATAGGACAAGATGGTTGGATTTCTTAGTCCAAGATGGGATGTTGTTTAGAGGAAGCCAATTGTGCATTCCAAGGAGTTCTATGAGAAAGAATCTAATCAAGGATAAAAATAGTGGAGGATTGGATGGACATTTCGGTAGAGATAAGACCATTTCTCTTGTTATTGATAATTATTACCAGCCACAATTACAACAAGATGTGAAGAAGTTTGTGCAGAGTTGTGGAGTATGTCAGATGGAGAAAGGAAAAAGTCTGAATACTATATTGTATCAACCATTACTTACACCTGAGAGGCCATGGGAGCACATTAGCATGGATTTTGTTCTTGGCTTGCCAAGGAAATAAAAAGGGCATGATTCCATATTTGTGGTGGTGGATATATTTTCAAAGATGGCACATTTCATTTTGTGTCATAAGACTAGTGATGCTATTAATGTTATGAAGTTTTTTTTCAGAGATGTGGTGAGACTACATGGTCTACTGAAGAGTATAGTTTCATATAGAGATACCAAATTTGTTGGTTATTTCTAGAGGACATTATGGAAGAAGTTGAAGAAAGATATTAAGTTTAGTTATGCATACCATCCACAAACCAATGGACAAATGGAGGTGGTGAATAGGAGTTTTTCTAACCTATTAATATTCTTAGTAGGAGATAAGCCCAAGGGATGGGATTTGATTATACCACAGGTAGAATTTTCTTACAACAATTCTATCAACATGAGCACTGGTAAATCACCATTCTAGAGTGTGTATGGGAGTAGTCCAAAAACTACTTCTGAACTAAGAAAGATGGATGAGGGAGAGAAGAGTAGTGTTGAGGCTGAAGATTTTGTTGAGCACCTAAAGAATTTGCATGAAGAGGTGGAGAAACATATATCAATAAGATGAACTCACAATATAAGGCTAAGCCAGAACAAAAAAGGAGGTATAAGGAGTTCCAGGTAGGAGATGAAGTCATGGTTCATTTGTGAAAGGAGAGGTTTCTAGTTGGTACATACAATGTAAGTTAAAGATGAAGAAGATTGGACCATGCAAGATCTTGAAGAAGCATGATTTAGGAAATGCATATGAGGTAGAGTTGCCTAATGAAATTCATATTTCACCTATTTTTAACATTTTAGATTTAGTAGAATATTATGAAGGGGAAACTGATGAACAAATAATAGAAGCACAATGGAATATTCCAACACCTACCTCAAAAAGTAGGAGCTAGAAGAAATTTTGGATAGTTGTGTGGATAGAAGCACAAGAAATAGGAAATATGTAGAGTACTTGGTGAAATGGAGAGGAAGGCTTGTTGAAGATTCATTATGGTTTTTTGAGACTGAGGTTAATCATCTTGGTTTCCCTCTAACTCTTGAAAAGTGACAGGGTCACTTTTTAAATTACCCTAGGTGTTTGATGCAGGAGCATCTAGTGGTGTAGGGGCAATCTTGCATCGCCCAAAAATATATTTTTCCCTTATTTTATTTAGTTGTTTTGCGTCCCATGATGACACTTAAGGTGTGCATGACAGTCAGAAGTCAAAAAAGGTGAAAAAGTCACTTACTATTTTTAGTAAGTTGGCCTATATGGGCTCATATGGACCTAAAAAATATTTTTGATGGTGGAAGAATCATCTCGATACCCTATATGGTTTGGTAGATATTAAAATTTTTATCCTAAAAAATTTCTCCAATGCAACTTCAAATTCAAATTTGAAAACCTTACAGGCCCCAAAATAGCTTGAAAAGTGGACAAAATGATCTCTGATGGTTTCGATGTTGTAGATCTCTTTGAAATATTCCAAATGATATATTATAATAGAAAATCAAACATTCAAATCAAAATTTATGGCCCCACAAAGTTGCCCCTCTAAAAAGTGAATTTCATTAAAATATATTCCTAAGCAAGAAGTCTAACGGTGAGACTTTTGGTGCCAACAGAAAAGGGAAAGTTACACTTTCTAGAACATTCTTAGGAGGTTATTGGGTAAAATAAAAGAGTTTAGTGGTGGTTGTAGAAGGCGGCTCCATTAGTGTAGATTATGGCTTCGAACAATAGATTTTATTTTTAGAGTTGATTTGGATGTAATGAATCAAGCCCATGAGGTTGTAGCCCTATAATTTTTGAATCTATGATTTCATTTTTGAAAAATAATTTAAAGTGGTTTGTTTTCTATCCTACATTTTTTGTGTTGTTATTTTTTGTTTTGTTTTGTTTTGTGTGGGGTTTGGGCTGTGTATCCCTCGTCAAGAATTTTCTAATACTAGAAATAATGAAGTAGAGAAGTCTGGGGATTTATCTAAGCCCTCTTGTGAATCCTCCTCTAATAATCCTTTAGAAGGTTTGTTTTCTAAATAATTAAAGTTTCAACTGATTATTTCTTCTCAATTGTTACAGTTGCCCATGCAACAGGGCAGTGTTGATTTATATAAGATATCTCTTATATATAAGTTGCAGCTAAGTGATGTGTTTAGTGCATCAATAAGAAAAGAAATCATTGAAACATGTCAAAAGAGTAGTAAATTAATGGATGAAGTTGTAAAGACATTACAGGAGATTACACCAAGAACAAATATTGATACATCTTTACCTGTTGTGGAAAATTTCAAATTATTATTTGATTCCTTTAAGGAATATACCTTTGGATTAAAAGGAAAAGTGGAAACAGAGGTTGTGACAAGGCTTATGGAGAAAAATTTAATGGATATCATAGAGAAATGTGCATCTGCACATACCAAAGTTGAAGAATGTTTGAAGGAAGTACTAGCCTAGAAGGAAGGTGTGAAAACATTATTTTTATATTGCATTAAGTTTTTGGATATATTGCATTAAGTTTTTGGATTGAATCCCAGATAGCTAATGGATCAAAAGTATACATTGATCTGACACTAGACAGAGATGATAAGACCTAGACTACTATAGTGGACTTTCATGAAAAATTCTTCACTTTGCAAAGCCAAAAGGAAGAGATTATCAAGCAGCTTGGGAAGCTAAGGGACTTGGTAAAAATAAACCATATACCTATCTCAAGTTCCCTTGCCAGTACTGACAAAATCTCAAAGTTAAATCTTACTCCCAGTACTGTATAAGGAGAGGAAACATTGATAGAGCTTGAGTCTCTACATAGAATGCTTGTAGCAACAAAGAAGAGTTGGGAAGAAGGAAAATCTACTTGGAAAGCTATTCTTCAGAAGCTTAAGGGGTCAATATCTTTAGGTTGACCATTTCTATCTCTATATGATTTTTTAGTTTTTCATGTTTTCAAATTCTTTTGAACACATGTGGATGTATTAGGAGTTTTTCATTAGCTTCCTAAGGGGAACCTAGTTCAGTTTGTATATATGTTTGAGGGAAGCACCCTTTCCCCTTAATATCAAAGGGGGAGAGATACTTGCGGAGAGACATTTGTGGAAAGATGTTTTATTTTGGAACATGTTGCCATCAATGACAAAGGGAGAGACTCTTGAAAGAATGAAGGTTGTCATTGATGAGTTGTCATTGATGTCAACACTAGATGATGGATGTCAAAATAGTATGAAAGATGTTTATTCTGCAAAAGGGTTTATGCTAAGTGTCTACACTAGTAGTTTCAGCACATAGTGCCCTCCGGTAATTTTGTTTGCATGTGTTCACCCTTACAAATCTACTTCTACGATTCTAATATGTTGTTCATGGAAATCACTAGCATCTTAATTCAAAATTTTAGTTGATTTGGGTATTGGTTCAAAAGTTGCAAGTAAAAGAAGATCAACATATATGGTTTACACAGTTTTCTATGTATTAGTTATGATCTAACTGATTCACACTCCTCCATGGATTTGAGTTGGTCTTTGCAGTTTTGGGAGAATGTTAATAGGTTTTAGTATATTGTATTTTCTAGTTGGTGTGACATTTTTTGGTCCACGTATTCTATAGTGATGATTAGTTGGAATATTGTGCTTTTAGGTTCTATGCCTGGCCAACTTAAGGTATGCAAAGAGTTGTAGAGATCAAATATATGATGTGAATGGAACAAGGAGATATTATGGGTCCATGCTGACCTATATTGCATGTGTTTGGGTGTGAAGACATTTTTTATTTGAATTAGATGTCAACAAGGCACATTTTGTATGATGAGGCTACATCTAATTAGGTCAACCTAATTGATGTTTGCATTGAAATCTAGTATATATACAAGGTTGGTTTGAGTATGCGTTGATAGAATATAATGTGTGCATGATCTGAATGCAAGCAATGATGCAAAATTTTGCAAAATTGTGCAAATAAATTATGAGTGTTGTGAAAATGTGTGTCAATATAGAGTAGAGCAGAGACTTGTAATCTGAGTTGAGTAGACTATGTTAAAGTCTATGTTATGAGCTTCAAAGGAACTAGCTACAATATATGTTAGATGCACTTCTATTAGTTTAAATCTTGGTTGTGAAGCCACCTCTTTCTATCTTTCTTTTCTCTGTGAATGGTGAGTTTACTTGGATAGTGAATCCACCTAATAGTGTGTCTTTCTATAATATCTTATAACCATTTATAACATATTATGAGTTAATCTTCATCGTGGTTTTTTCCTTCTTGGGTTTTCCACATGAAAATTCTAGTGTTCATGTGTTGTGTGTGTTATGGGTTGTTCATGTTTTCATTCCTAATAACTATTAAGTATGCTTTGGTAATTGGATGGTTAATAATTGGATGGTTTAATAGAATATTGATTCACCCCCCTCCCCTCTTAGTATTCCATGTGTTCAACAAGAGGATTTTGTGCAGATAAACCAACTATGGTATACCTCATTGGGTGAATGGGTTTGTTGGGTAAAGTTAGAAGCCATGTGAAATCCTTCTTTATAAGTCCCTTTCAAAAAACTTGTAGGTTTCTCTTCTTTTTTAAATTTATTTCTATCCATTCCATGTGAGATCTATTTGAATGAAAAAGTTTTAGAAAAAATGTTTACCCAAATATCCATGTTGTCCACATATACACCACATAGTTCAACTGAAATATTTTTGGTTGAATATATTTCACTTGAAACCATTATGTTAGAAGTTGTTTTACTAGTAGGAATTGTGAAAAAGTCTTGAAATTTCACCCATATACTATTGAATTGAAAATTAATCAATTTATTAAAAAAAAATGTTACTCAAGAATTTTATCTGTCTTTTGATTGAATAGCTATCTCAAGAAGAAAATGGTCCTCCTCTTCCTTCATATTGACCCCTCCTAGATCTTAGCTTTTGAATGTATCATGGAAAGCAATAAGAGATCTGAAAATGGAACCATGAGGTGATATAAGAAAATATTTCATTTTGAAGGTGTTGAACTAAAAATGCACATTGCACAATGTATTTTTGTTAGGTCATGTGCTTACCTAAAAAAATGTATTCATGAAGGATATGCATAAGCAAGATGACAAATTAAAACACTAACTTTGTGGGGTTAGAACTTGTAGCCTCTGAGTTCAAATTCTTTCCTCTCACCAATTATGCCATGTACATATCTTAAACAATTTATGCTCAAACTTTATCTTTTATGAGATCATTTCAAGAATTTATTGATAAAAAAAAATATAGAACAAGATTTTACTTTTTAGTTTTGAATGATGGATAAAAATAATAACTAATGGGGATCCTTTTGCATTTGAAAGACATTAACAAGAATTTTTTTTATCCTTGCTCTTTGTACTACTTATAAATTATTGTCAATGACATAAATAATAGTGTCCTCTTTTAATTCTCACACATAATCTTTCTAAAACAAGACCTCACAAACCCCACCTTATATCCCTTCTTCTTTGTCAAACCTTGAATTTTAACAGATATTTAGAAGATAGATAAAATTATCTTTAAAATTAAAAAAAAAAATCTTCTTTTTCACTATTGAAAATTATTTTTAAAAATGTTACAAAAATCCATATACACAAATTTATTTTTCCTTTATAAGTGATATATAATTTTTAAGGTGCAAATTCCCGCTTCCAAACGAAGATTATTCTCTATAAAATTTAAATTTGATCAAGAATTTATTTTCCTTCAACATTTCAATTATAACGTCCAAAAATATTTAAGTTTACATTTTAATTTGACATACCTTTCACACTTTATACATAATTTTAAAATTTATAACACAAATAGCTTTACATAAATATTCAAAGACTATAAAGACTCTTTATTGACCTTCCATTTTTTCACCCACTCAAATGCCAATATAAAATCAAAATCAAATAGTAACGAAAATTTACGTGTACAAATAGAAAAAAAAATCTGCTACATTTAGATTTTCTATTTTGATTAGAATATTAAACGACTCTCATAAATATCTACATATATTTCTCTTAGAAAAACTCACTCTTAATTATTCGACACAAACAATAAATTATTAAACTTCATACTATTATTAAGTACAAACTAACTGTCTAGCTTATAAATCTAACAGACACCTATCAAAGAACAATTGCTTTAAACAGGATATTCGGTAGTGAGCCTCCATTTAGGGCAGGCCAACAGCGGATTTTTTCTGGGAACACTTAATCCAAACTCTTCCGCCATATCTACCTCGCCCTCCACAGTCCAATCAAAGCAATGAAGCAACTGAGCGAGTGCCAACTCACTCATAGTAAGACCCATGTAAATCCCAGGGCATCCTCTTCTTCCTGTTCCAAAGGGCAGCAAATCGAAGTCCTGGCCTCTCGCATCCTTATTACTGCCCATGAACCGCTCGGGCTTAAACTGATGAGTATCTTTCCAAATGTTTTCATCCCTTCCCATCGCCCACACATTCACAAACAGCCTCGTCTTTGGCGGAACAAAATATCCTCCAATGCTGCACCCTTCCATGGACTCGTGCGGAGCGAGCAGAGGAATCGGCGGATGAAGCCGAAAAGTTTCCTTTATCACGCATCTGAAGTAGTCGAGGCTCATGACGTCACTCTCATTTACCCTGCGGTCTCTGCCCACGGTTGATTCGATCTCCTGCTGCGCTCGTGCCAGCGTTGCAGGATTCCTCAGTAATTCACTCATTGCCCACTCTAGCAATGTCACCGATGTTTCCGTTCCCCCGTTTATCATATCCTGCACACACATAATATATTTCCTCCGGCGGTTGTCAAAAGCAGAATAGTTTAGAACAATTTGCAATCAGATTTGTGAAAGCCAAGAGGAACTTGATTCTCAGACTTACCAAGATCATGGCTTTGATGTGGGTTCGTGAGATTGTCTGGCTCTCCGTTTCGGCCACGCTGAGCAGACAGTCTACCATGTCTTTAACACGATCTTCTTCCTTCGGTTTTCCTTCTTCGGATCCACGATGAATGTGCTCGTCGATTACTTTTTCAGCAAATCCGTCGAATATTTTGTGAACGGCCTGCATGCGACGATGGAATCCTTGCAAGTCGAGCCAGTCGAGAGAAGGGATGAAATCGCCAATGCAAAATGCACCGGCCAAAGCAAACATCTCTTCAACCATTTGTGTGAAGCCATGCCCTCCAATCAAGTCGTTGTCAGAATACGTCCTGCTGGCAAACATTCTGCAGACAATATTTTGTGTGAGGGAAGAGAGTCTCTTCTTCACATCCACACACTGCGCGCCTTGCCCGCTTTCCTGCCAGATGGAGCCGATCATGGCAGACACTTCTTCATCTATCACGAAACTGAAGGAATCGATTCTCTTCGCTGTGAGCAGCTCCACCGTCAACAGCTTTCTCATGTGCCTCCAGGACGCTCCATAGGGGCCAAAAGCGACGTCTTTATGATCATAGCATACGTATTTCCCGTATGTACTGTTTGGTCTGGTTGCAAAGACCAAATCATGCGTTTTGAGGAATTCTTTTGCCATAGCAGGAGAAGACGCCACAACAGTGGGGACGGAGCCCAAACGGAGAAACATGATGGATCCGTATTTCTTTGCCAGCGCCGCAAGAGCCTGATGAGGAAGGTTTCCCAAGAGATGTAGACTTCCTATGACAGGCCATGGACGTGGTCCGGGGGGCAATTTTAATTTGCTGGCATTGCTCCTCAGCTTATACACAAAGCAGTAAAGGAGAAAGCCAATCCCAAGTGCAATAGTCACGGCCTCATTCAGGGATTCCATGTTATGAGAAAGAGGAAAGCTGTGAGTCTGCAATCAATGGAAAGCCTTTCGATTAGTTGCCCGAGGAGGGTTAGTGGCCTGCCCCGACAGCAGCAGGTAAAGACAGCAGTGCCCATTCAGGATTTGTCGTCAAAGTAGTTACTGCAATAAAATATCTTAAATTTCATGTGAGTCGTGATATGCGAAGATCTTCATATCCAGCGAATCCTGTTATCTTACGTCTGTTTAGATACCCATTGATGATATCTTTTAAAAAGTAATAACAAGCATGTTACCCATGAGAATCGAAAAAGTTAGGACCTTGTAATTCGATCTCTACTGCATCAAATTATACAACATAACTAAAATGTGATCATTCTTTATGAATATAACTTTTCTAATATAAATAACTTTTTTTTTCTTATAAAATATAAGTTTTTTTTAATTGGATGAAGCAAAACAGAGGTACAGAAATATAAAACTGAGACAGTAAAAGATAAGAATCTTTTGACAGCAGACAGTGAGTTGCTCTCCTACATTCTATGTCAGATCATTTCCATGAAAAACACAAGTTATGAAATTAAGACCTGTGGAAGGCATTCAAAAAGTCCCTCAAATGAACAGATGTATTCTCACACCAGCACCGAACAATTAGTAAGCTGCAATCTTTAAATTCAGAGTTAGCTGTCTTGAGCACCTGTAATTTAAAATATAAAAAATACATAGAAAAGTCTAGGTAAAAATATGTGAACATATTTTTGATCTCCCCTTTCTAAATTTTATCTATTTTTACATTAAAAATTAATCTTTACTCTTAGGTCTCAGTCTTTTACTCTTAGGTCTCAGTCTTTGGCTCTTAGTCGAAGAGGTTCAGCCTATGGCTCGTTCGTCCATATTGAGTTGCAAAACAAATCTGAATTTGATATAAAACCCTCCATTTAAAAAAACAAAGTAACCTTTACAATTAATGAAGATAAGCTTTTGGTCACTATCATATGCAAGTAGAAATGTGCTAGACACATAATGACCTTTAATTATCATATTTGTATTAATTAAAATTTTATTAATTATTTAAATTTTATTATTTTATATGTACAATGTAAAATTTATTTTATTAGTATAAATATTTTAAACGTATTTATTTATAATTTTGAGTTATTTTATTTATTTCAAATTTATTTAATAATTTTAATTTATTTTAAATATATGTTGATTTTTTTTTAATACATTAATAACATGATATCTTGTTGTTATTTAAAATGTCTTTTGATATAATTAACAATAATAAAAAATATTTTATTATAATTAATATTAATATTAATTTAAGAGGATTGTTATTCCTTTCTGTAGATAGATTTTATTAATAATATAAAAGTATTTAAATTTATATTATCTATTTTTTGAGAAATATCAATATAATATAATTATAGTTTATTTTTCTATCGATAGCTAAATTGAAGGAATCACTTGGAATCCTCACACATAATAAGAGAAAGGAAGCATCCTCATTAAAAATTTGATACACCTCAAATCAAAAGTCTATGAGATTATAGGAAAACGGCAATTATTCTAGACATCTTAAAAGTAGAACAAAATTAAAATATAAAACAACCTTCTAGAACATCTTAAATCAGGTGTCAAGGTGAAAAAATTATAATTAAGATCAAAGTTAACTTGTTCCCTTTCCTAGAGAGGAGAGCTTCCAATGCTCATTGTGATCCTATATTGATATACTCCTTGGATTTCAAGAAAAATCTATTATCTTCTATCTGTGTTCCTCTTCAGTACTTGGTCTTTATATCTAAAGAGAAAAGAAGGGAGAAAATACCTTTACCTACCAAACATATCCAATTTTTTATCATTAATTTCTTGTAGAATTTTCCCTTCATCCAACCCTTCAAGCTTAGGTACAAAATTTATATTTCAAGTTCCCAAAGATAATCTATCTATAGAGGCCTAATTTTTATAATTGATTTCTACCTTTTCTTATCAACCCTTTCCTTTTACACTTGTTGAATACATACATCACAATTTTCTTTAGTTTTGAGACTTGTTGTTAGAGTAAGAACCTATCCATAAGTTCACCATATTCTAGGGAATCCATATCAATTTCCTTCTCACTTTCCTTTCTTGAGAGAAAAAATACAACTAAAATAATATTGATTTTGAGAAATCCCAATTTTTATGGCCTTTGAATCATAATTTGAGGAAGAAAAATCAACGATATTTGGTTTATCATTGACATAAACTTTCCATAGTTTCTCCAAATGAAATTTAAATTCAAACCAAATTTTAGAATCTATTTTTAAATTTCAATAATTTTGGGAAAAGTTAAAGGGGGTATGTAATCCTTCCTAAAGTGTCATTTTAAACTATAAGTGAAGTACCAAAAATGTAGCTATTTAAATTTAAAATTTACCTACACAAAATGGTAATATATGGGTATTGTACTGTTGTAAATTGTCACTACTAACAATTTCACATTAAGTTTACCTCCTCCTTATGTGTTTGGACCTAGTTATGCTTATTAATTACCTATTTTATTATCATTTTCAAAAAAATAAATTAAAATTGGGAATTAAAGTTAATTATTTGTTTAACAATAATTTAACATTTAAAATAGGCCTGGTTAAGGGTACACTAACCCATGACCACCCTATTTTAGCCCAATTTTTAATATTTTATTATCGGTATTAATATGTTTATAAATTTAAATTCATTTATGAACATTTCAAAATAATTGTGGAAAATAAAAAATACATGTAAATACATGTTTTTTTTACCATTTGAACACCTAGACAATCTAAGCAATTTTAAATTTCAATTGAGAATCCTAAAAAGAAATCAAGGCAATCCAAGATTAGAATAGGTAGCATTTTGACAACACTTTCATCAGTTAAGATTCACATTTTTCATCATCAAATTCATGTCATCTCATAAGTAAGATTGTTTTGTGTTTTATGTTCATTATCCTTTGAGTACTAACACTTGCAAGATCTTCTATCAATAATCAAGTTCTCCTTGTATGAGATGTGCATCATGACTTCAGCCCATCAAGGAATACAAATTTGAAAGGTAATTTGTAACACTTATGATATATTATTTTTTTTGGGTAAAAGCACAAAATTATGTCACATTTTCAGCCAACTAAATAGTTTTGATCGAAAAAAATTTCCCTAAATAGTTTAAGGAGAAATAGTTTCACTTGAAACTATGTGGCCTATACATGACACATAGATTTTCAAGAAAAACCCTTTTGCCTGAAACAACAAAAAATATTCCTTTGTCACTTAAAAATGGAGCTCAATGTATATGGAAGTTTTCGACTAAAAGGGTTTCGATTGAAACCCTTTCACTCAAAATTTTCTATGTGGCATCTTTGTTGGTAGCTACCTCATCTATTTTTAGAAATTTCTAAAACTTTCCACTTGAACATAATATTTCTTCAGTCAGAATGATTTTATTTGAAAAACTAAAAATACCCTTTTGTAGAGCTCTAACTGAAGAATCCAAATATATATTTTTTCATATCTTGATTAGTTTTAATATATTTTTTTTAAATAATGCAAATAGATTGTTGAAATAAAAAATAAGGTTGATTAGAAATTTAAAAAGTACTAAAACATATTAAAAATTTTGAAAAATTTATGGTGCACTAGAGGAGAGAATCTTCTCCAAAAGAGTATAATTTTTTTTTGAAAAGGATTAAAAAATAGACAATAGTTGACATAAAATGAAAACTATCAAACTCTGGTACATTTGACTTTAACACGTTAATATGAGAAAAACATACATCAGTTTTTTTTTTAAAAAAAACCATGCACTAGATATTGAAGTTATTTATTTGGGGAAAAAATCAAGGGAAAATAAAATTTTTTTCTTTTTTTTTCTTGGCATCATCTCAATGTCACTTTTCTTGAAATTTTTATCAATTCAAAATCTACTCTTAAATTTATAAAAAAAAAAAGCAAAATGTTTTTTTCTTTACATTGAAAAATTACAGGAATAAACTTCATCAAGAGTTCTACATTTCACTAGTTTACATCATTTTGAAATTCAAAACATAAAGACCACTTTCATGTGGTCGAATTTGAGGATTTTTGCCTATGTTGGATGATTCCTTTATAAAAGTGTGACACAGGTTTGTAGTTTTATCCTTTTATCCATTTTCCTTTTCCTAACCTAGGGTAAGCCCTCTTTATCTAACACCATCATAGTAGTTGTGGAGGTGGAAACACCAAATAGGGTTTGGCATAGACAAGTTCCTATACAACACAACCCTTTCTCTCCTCCCTTTCTTGTAGGTGGCAAATCAAAAGTGGATATGGAGAAGATTCAAAGACCTAACATCAAGATCAAGCATTCAAGTACATTCATCAATCAAATTAGCACAAGATCAATTATTCACTGTCACAACTCAATTTTTTCTTGTATTTAATAATAATACTATTATTTTAATATTTTTGGAAAAATGAAATTTATCAGTTTTGACTTGTGGTAAATTTAAAATTTCAACGTCATTTGAAAATTTTATCCATGTAAACTTTATGATTGAATATCAAGGAAGAATGTTATGAAGTAGTAATGAAATCATTTTGTTTTGAACATTGGTTAATGGTTATTGATGAAACTCTACAAGTGCAAGTGTGTGAATGCAAGAATAGGTTGAAGAATGAGAACATGGTTGAGGTAGGAGTATTTAGCTAGATGACAATTGGTAAGCTTGTTGGAATTTGGATCGCACACACCACTAAAGAATCATAGTATTTGCATATGAAATATGAATTTGATGTGAATGTCGTATGCTACTTAAAAGAAAAGAAGAATGTGTAAACATAAGCATGCATATAGATATATACGTACAAGTAATTGAGTGATTTGACTTAAGGATTATAAAATATATGATTTAAAAATTGAAACAACAATGATGTTTCTTCCTCTACCTTATAGATAATTCTAAACACGTAAGAAAATATACATATATATATATATATATATATGTTTGTTTGTGTGGCACCCCTCTAATTTGCTTATGTTTTTAGATAGTGTTTTTACTTTGATAGACCATGATACTAAGTTGTTATTTGATCGCTAACATTGGAGCAATGATTATTTTATTTTGTAATGTAATGGTACATTTTATGGATTATTGTTGTTTCTGACATGCTTTCTGTTAGCGTAGTTGATTATTTGAGTTGATATTGATATATGCTCTTTGTAGTTAATTGATATTTTAATTTTGTTAGTTTTGATGTAACACTATATTGGTGAAGGGAACAGGATTACATCACTCGCTTGCGAGCGCCTTGTGATTCTACAATTTTCTCTTCACGGTGTGTTTGATTTACGATATATATATATATATATATATATATATGTGTGTGTGTACGACATACATTTGATTACAGAATTGTAGGTACATGACATCGACTCCACCTAAATTCATAGGTTTGAGCATGTCCATTGCTTAACAGAATAGTTGATTGGGAGATGATAACGAAATTTCCTTGTCAAACCACAACCCTAGCCACAGTGTGTCATCAATCCTTGTTTAGTATGCTTTGTTGTTATGTTGTCCATGTTTTCCTTGTTTAATTATTTTGCAATGTTTATTATGCAGAAATTAATGTTAATTTATGCTTTTAATGATTTTTAGTGATTATTTGATTAATCTTGATTAATGTGTTAGAAGCTTTATTTTTAATTTAATTAATTAAATTAAATTTACTTTGTAAAGTAATTTAATCCTTGTGATTAAATTTATTTTATAAAGTAATTAAATTAATTAAATTAAATTTATTTAGAAATTAATTTGTGAAGTTTGAATTATAAAATGCATAAATATCAAAAGAGGAAATATCTAAGAGTTGGTTGAAAGATATTTTAATTTTGACATGTGTGTGAGAAAATTAATTAAACACAGTAGTTGGAAAATAATTCTCTGAGAGACTATTTGCTATAACTAAAAGAGGAAAGAGGTTACTTCAAGGGAATGGGTAAAAGATATTTTTAGAGGAAGTTGTTGAAAAATTGAAAAGGAGGTTCTCGGGAAAATTTTGGGCTCTGGTTTTGGTTTATATCTTTCTGGAAAAGTTATATTCTAGAGAAAGCTTTGGTAAATTGGTATCTACAGGCGAAGCTCTCCTTCAAACTTTAATTTCTCAAGCTTCCGGAAACAAGTTCTTTTAATTATTTTTTATTATTCTACAAATTGAAAAGATTGCTTGTACAAGAAGTATTTGTGTAGAAGCTTTAATTTATTTTATAGATTTTGAAAGCTTTGTGTTTGGAAAATTTGTCGCGTAAACTTTTAGTGCTTCTGTAAAAATTTTATAGTGAAATCTTAAAGCCTTTATAGAAATTATTTTTAAACAATAGAAAACCCCAAAGGGAAAACAATATAGAAATTAGGAAAATCATTGTAGGAATTACTTTCAATCTTCCTAAAAAAATTTGTAGAAAAATGGAAAAGATCTTCCTGTAGAAGAATATCATTTAAATTTGTTTTCCCAATTAGTTTTACTTGGGCTGGGAAAATTTGAAAACCTCTGTGAAATATTCTAAATACTTCCTATAGAAAGCTTTTATGAAAATAATTTGCCTGATTGAGATATTCGTGTTGATTAATATATATATATATATTTGTATATATTTGGATATATACATATACATATACAAATATATATATATATATAATTGTGAAGTTATCCTATGGAAATTTATTCTAAAGAAATTTTTATTTTTAAAAAATAGACAACTGTAAATTCCGTACGGAGAATTATTAATAATTTGTAGGTTTTTTTGAAAATATGAAATTGAATATTTTATGGGAAGGCACTAGGGGCTACCCCCACAGCAGCCCCCATAAGGGGAAATGGCTATGGAGGCAGTCGTCATTGTCTTCACAGGCAACACCCAGGATTCCTACACAACCGCGACCCTGTATGGAGCTGGTTGTGCAACAACCAATAGTCGTATTAAACTCGTCTACCATTTATCAAATGAAATTTGATTTTTTTATATTGTTTTTTTTAATATAATATATATTATATACATGCATATGTGTATATAAATAAATATATATATATATATATATATATATATATATATATATATATATATATATATATATATATATATATATATATATATATATATATATATATTACATATATATATAAGTTTTGTATTATTGGAAATTGCAAATCTTTTAAATATTTAAATAATATATATATATATTTATTTATTTATTTAAATGTATTTTTAAATAGATGCATGCAAATGCATGAAATAGATAATTTCTAAATGATATAATTTAAAAGAGGAAATTGATTTAAAAATAGTTGTAATTGGGAAATTCATTTAAATAATTAGATTTAATTTCTTTATTGTTTGTAAATGATATTGATATAAATTAGATTAATTTGAACAATCTATTATTCTTCTCTTGATAAGGAAATTGGATTTAGGAAATCCTAATGATAGTATTTAAATACTTGCCTAAATTTTTTGTTTAATTTGAGATTTCTTTTGTTCACTTTTCTTGGGGAAATTAGTTAGTTGAGTTCATAAGTCTTCCAAATGATGTTAATTTGTGAGGGGGATTGTTGTGTTTTGTGGTTCAACCCTTTGATTTAACTTGGCTAGTGCACTTGGTTGTAATTTAGTTTAGACACTTGGTTATTATGAACAGGATGTGTTACCTCTTATATTTTGGATTGGGATTTAATATCCATTTTGTGCACTTTTTTTTACCCTTCGTTGTGGATTAGATCTTTATGTTGTTGGTAGGAGAGTGGCTCTCAGTTGGATCTCTAGTGGCCTAGGAAGGTTAGGCTAGGGTAACCCATAGAAAATTATGTGTGACACTCCTCCTATGACAACAATATGTATTGTGCAATTGATGTACTTGATTATTTTACTCTGGAAGCAAACTAACCATTATGTTATGTATTGTACTCATGTAGTTAGTCTTGTTTGTGGCTTGTGTCTAGAGGTTGTTGGTTTTTCCTAGGAATTCCTTTTATTATCTCCTAGCACGGGGGGTGGGCCTTTGAGTACCACTTGGTTGGGTGGAATGTGCACCATACAATGTTGGGTTCCCATTTCATGTTCATGATTGCGGGATCTTCCATATTGGAGAGCTTGTGTGTACCAGTTGTTTTGTACTATTCCTTATGTTATTCTTTTGTATCAGATGGATACTTTGTATATGTATTACTCCTCATTTGTATTCAAGGAGGAATCTTGTAACATTGTAATTGTAACTTAAATGTATGAACTTCCTCATTTTAGAAATGAGCTTTCTAATTTCTTTATGGAATGAATGTAATATTTAAATGATTGTTAACATACTTTGTATCTTATGAGATGAATTAAATTCTTTCGATGTATGTTATTTATTTCATGAGTAATAATTATATGTTATGGTTAGTTTACTTTTATATATTGGGATTCGAATGTAAGCATTGTCGCATACCTTAGAGGATGTATGTGTTAAGTGTAGTTTACTTTACATGTTAATATTACACTTTAAAAAAAAAATGTTACGCTTCCATTGTGTTTGCCTCATCCTTTAGGCTTACGTGGTAGGGTGTTACACATGATATCAGAGCCCAATTTCTAACACTCCAGGAACTCTGGTTTCCCATGAGCCCATTAGGTTGTCCTTGTTGTTTGTATTCTTATGTGTGTATTCCTTTCTTTTTTTTCCTTGACTATACTAAGTGGTTTATCTTTAGGGAAACTAGGTCAAGACCCTAGAGGTAGATAAGAGATGTTCATGTCTTATCTCCTATTCTTCCTATTATAGATGACTAAATATTTGTTAATTATGTTAGAAATGAATATGGGATGCTCTATTTTAAGTATGTTAGTATGTATTTATGACATGGAGTAGTGTGGAGGTTTAACCACTCTCTTGTATAAAAGATAAATGCTTTTCTATTCTGAATAGTGAAATATGGATTTGCGTTGGGTGTATTGCAAGAAAAGCTAATGATGAGTTATGGATATATGCGATGATATGAATCACATGGATTATGGAAGTAAATATACTTATGGAATTGTGTATGTAACTATATCTCCCCTGTAAATGTGCAAAATCGGCGACTGTGCATTAGTTGAGTGTTGTGAATACCCCGTACTTGCTTTGTGGTCCCATGGGATGGTGATATGGTGTACCCATCCATATGAAATATGATGTATTTGGTGTGGGATTAACCATACCATTTTTTGTGTTTGTATGTTTGTTACCTGATTGAGGGCCAACCCATGTGTGGTTGAAAATATATATATATAAGAGTAGCCAAAAGATAATTTCATAGATTCTTTTCTTTTGGTTCTCTAGTCCCTGAATCCATGAAGAGGTAGTAGCACCCACAAAGTTTCTTGGGCAGAGTATGCAGCATATGCACATTGCAATGCAGAGTGATCATAGCTCAACCGATCCCGAGGAAATGTACCCACTACTTTCCCTTATGATGGAACAATGTACTTGATACATATGTGTTAGCCTAATCCCCACAGTTTTGATTACTACAACATTGGTTTCTTAGTATATGCCTGGTCGTTCGTAGGGGTGTTGAGCTAGCATTAGTGAGTCAACCTCCTCCGTATGAGAGGTGAAGCTCAAGTAGCCCCATATTGATATACTCATATATGCATTATATATATATTGTATAATTTGCACATGTTCTGACATGATGCAATGGATACGATGCCACACCCCATTGATATTTTGACATAGTGTTGGTGATGATGATAGGCTACTTTTGTGATGAGCATAATGGGGCCTCACACACTTGTAGAGGGATACCCATGGTTGGTTTGACAATGTTTGGATCAGTTAGCATATGGGTATGTCCTAGCCATGTATACCTCTGGCTATGGTGAGCACATGCATGTGTCTTCTCCACAAGGTATCACTATGTGAGGTTTGTTTTGTGTGTGCCTACTTCTGCAGAGCCATAAACAAATTGACATGTGGCATATGACCAGTGTGTGCCTTCTCTGGCTGGTGTATGACCATGTCACATGACGATGTGAGGTAAAGTGTAGCCGAAGAGTACACTCTGAGACATGTGGATGGCGTGCTCACTCTATATCACATGTAGGCTACTATTATAGCTTGGAAATGTTCCCTCCTTCCTTGTTTGCTGGCTAGTATCTAGTCATGCAGTGTTGTACAATGCAATTTTGAAGATTGTGGACTTTCTTTATGGTTATTGATGATTTTATGTTGATTGTGAAGGTTGGCACCTTGTTTATATTTGATTGTAATGGTTTAGCCACACCTTGTGATCTTATTTTCTTGTAACCCTCATGGTTACACTTGATTTAGTGTTGAAATTGTGCACATTTATTGCTTTATTGTTGAAACTAAATTTTTATTTTCTCTTCTTCATGACTTTGGTGGCTAAACTAGTTTATCCTTATTGTTTTTGATTTCGGTCATGTCTCGTATTGTGATTCCTCTCCAAGGATTTATGAGGTAGACTTGGTGAGTGTATACAAGGAAGCAGTTGTAGGGAACCTTGAGGATGGGGGTATGTGAGGTTGCTACACAACTAGGACCCACTACCCAGCAATGTGTGATGACTATCTCTTGGAGGCTAACCACGTTAGACAACAAGACGTAGGTCATTGTGGTCTTGTTTGGATGGTCTCACCATGTGTGTGTGACCTAACACCATCAAGCCACTGAGTGTGAGGTATGGATCATGTGAGATGGATATTGGCTCTTAGCTCATGGATTATGTATCATGGATTAGTATGCTACTTTTTAGTGTCAAGATGGACCCTTGTGTAGGCTTATGATGTGATTCCCGGTGATGTGATTTTGTTTGTATGTGAAGAATGTATGTTAATCATGGATATAGTACTTAGATTTTTAAGATTTTGTTCCCTCCCTTGTTGTTCTCACCTAATATCTAGGAATTTTTCTATGGTGTTGTTGTGTAGGATCATGCCACCTAGGAAAGGTCATGGTAGAGGTCATGGTCATGGCCAAGGAGGTGGTCACAGAGGTAGTCAGTAGGATTCAACTCCCCATGTTCTAGTAGTACTTCTATAGCCACATTTAATGCCAAAATGTAAATGGGATATAATCTCATTGGATTTCATTGTTGGGTTACCCAATTCTTTGTGACAGCATGATGCCATTATGGTGACAGTCAATAGGTTGAAGAAGGTAGCACACTTATCATCTATTCAATCATCCTATAATGCTTTGTCTATTGCTAGAGTGTTCATGGAGGATATAGTCAGGTTGCATGGTATTCCTCATCGGATCATTTCTAACAGGGATCTTGTGTTTACCTCATCTTTTTGGACATCATTGCATCATGCCATGGGGACACAATTGAACCATAGATAAGTGTATCACCCTAATACAATTGGAATGACCAAGAGGGTCAATGGTGCAAGAGCACTTGGCAAATTTTAGCTTTATTGAAGGTTTTGTTGGTAGTCCAATTTTTGTTGTGTTAAGTTGAGGTCATGTTGACCATCTATCTTGGTTGTCATTTTTTTGAATAAAAATTGATCTTTCCATGATCAATGGATTAGGAGGTGGCAATCTTGAGTGGGTTTTGAAGCCCAACTTGTCATCTTTACCAACCCAACCAAGGTGTTTGAAAACACAGGAGTTTTTATATTTTGAATCTTTAGGTCATCTTTGTGTTAAACCAAAGCACCTAAGTTGTTTCGAAGGCATATTTAAGGCATGCCAAAGCATTTTGGTGGGTTGGAATTTTGATGGTACAGACTATTTTCTCATAAGTTAAAGAAGAACAACGTTCCAACTGTTATTTTCTAGTTGTTTTGTTATCTTAGTAGTGCTTAATGGATTAAATTGATATTGTTTTGATCTACAGAATGTAGTTGGGGTTGTGCCCAAGAATTTTTTAGGGTTAGGAGTTTTCTTTGGTGCATTTGTGAGTTTTTATTGTAAATAGTTTTATTTTTGCTCAAGTTCTGGTCTAATAAAGACTGTATTTTGGAAATGTGGTGCTAGGACACTTTTCCTCCGTACAATCTGTACGGCCTTTTAGAAATAGTGCCTACTTACCATGCTTCTAAATATGGTTATAAATAGGGTTTTTATGAGTTCATTGGTGGCTAGAAAGTGGATGCCCTAGGTGAGCCAAAGCAGGCCTAGTTGGGGCAGTCTTGAAGAAAAAGATCCATATTTTGCAGGGGAATAAAGATCTAAGTGAAATTATTTTTCTAGAATTTAAAGGAAGGTCTTAGGTGTTCTTGGAGGTCAGGAAATAGTTTTGGTAGTTCATCTTATGAGAGCATTCTTTGACAGTCCTCAATTAGCTCTGTGAAATTTAGAAACCCTAGGGTTCTTGTGCATTTTTGTGTCTGGACAACATACACCCTGAACAGGCTTGAGACCACAAGATTCTTGGAGGTTAGGGTAGGGGAAACACCATTCCTAAGCCAAGAACCTAGAACACTGGTGGGTTTAGGAGGAAGAAGCATAAAACCCCTGTTTTAGAGGCCTAATTGGGGGTTCAAGGCTACTAGCCTTTCAAGCCCTTGGAAGGAACTTTGAGGAAGCAATGGAGAGTTGGAGGATTGAGGTTGCACAAGGACCTTAGATTGGTCATTTTGAAGTTCTTGAAACACTTTTAAACCCCTGCAAGAACCTTGAAGAAGTTGAGGTTATTAGGCCTTTAGGGAAGATTAAGGGCCAAAGAAGAGAACATGGCAAAGCACCAAGATTTGCTTGGAAAAAGGATAGGAAGTGGATAGAAGTGGGATTGGTCAGTCAACCAGGGGTTCCTAGGTAGAAGCAGGGACCTATAGGTTAGCTTGGTGGAGCAAGGCACCAAGGGGGTCTATTGAGGAAAGGCCAAGAGCAGGAATTAGCGAGTGATTCCTCCAATCCCACTCCCTATCAAATTGGTATCAGAGCAAGGTTAAAGGTTTGGGAAAGCAGCTTATATGTTAGAAGTTGAGTCAAGTGAAACTCCCAACATGGTGACAAATGCACAATTATCCAAGAGGGTTGAAGAACAAGAAGAGGACAACAAGTCGTTAAAAGATAGAATAGAGCAACTTGAGAAAGCATTGAATGATGCAAGGTTGGAAGGAAATGTCCCAAAGGAAGAAGAGGTTGTAGAGGAAGACAAGGTCCCTGAACCTGACCCTATTTTGGAGGAGGGTCCTTTCTTGAAGGTTTTGAAAGCCTTGAGTGGAAAAGGACTTGAGGGCATACCACTAATCACTGGAAAGATGGATCCTGATTTGGTCATGGATTGGATAGATGGCATGGAGAACCACTTTGAATGTGATGGAGTCACTAAAGCATAGAAAGTGAAGGTTGCTAAATCAAGGTTGAGAGGATCAGCTTTTACATGGTGGAAGTTTGTTAAGACTAAAAGAGAGAAAGAAGGAAAACATCCCATATCAACTTGGAAAGGAATGGTTGCTAAGGTGAACGAAGCCTACATGCCAGATGATTATGAGATTCAGCTGCACAAGAAGTGGAAAATTCTAAGGCAGAAAGACCAAGATGTCAACACTTATACTAAAGAGTTTTAGAAGCTTTGCTTGAGATCAAATGTGACAGAGGATGAGAGCCTAAAAGTGGAACATTCAGGAAGAGATAGCCTTACTCAATCCCAAGATAGTCCACCAGTGTTATCAGTTGGCCATAAAGATTGAGGAAAGGAACAAAAGAAAGCATGATCAGTCATCTAAGGGTAGAGGAAAAGGTAGAGATAAAAAAGGACAACATGGTGGCTACCAAGCAAGAGGTAGTGACCAAAGAAACCAAGGAGAATCTAAGCTCACTGAGCATGGAGGTGAAACATCTATGAGAGGAGGATTTAACAGAGGAAGAGGACCTCAAGGAGGTTCAAACAGAGGAAGAGGAGCAGGTAGGAGCAGTTCTTATTTTGCAAGCATGAAGTGTTATCACTGCAGTCAACTAGGTCACCCTGCTTATAGGTGGTCGGAGAAAGCTACTTCTTTAAGCAATGAAAAGAGAGTGGCCTATGCACAAGAGGACATCATGAGTCCTAATAAATCTAAAATTAGTCATATAGAGTCTGAAGTAGGAGAGAATATGATGTTTAATAGAGTTCTGATCAAGCAGCCAGTCAAAGAAGAACCTAAGCAAAGAAGAGCTATTTTCAGAGTAAAGTGTAAGATACTTGGTAAAGTGTGCAAGGTTATAGTAGATTCTGGTTCAATGGATAATATAATCTCAGAGGAGGTAGTAACAAAGCTAATATTGGAGAAGGTACCACACAATAACCCCTACAAGGTCACATGGCTGAATAAAGGGCAGAGTGTTTTGGTTGATGAGCAAGTAACTATGGAATTTTCAATTGGAGGCTATAAAGACAAGCTGGTTTGTGATGTATTACCCATGGAAGCATGCCATCTACTACTGGGAAGACCATGGAAATATGATAGAAGTTCCATTTATGATGGGAAGGAGAACACCATTTCATTCAAGAAGGATGGAAGAACCTTGAAGCTACAATCATTAATAGAGGAAGATGAAGGGAAATCCAAGGTACCAAACATTATGTTGAGTAGTGGTAAAGAGTTTATCGGCAATCTACATCAAGGAGGTGAAGGATATGTGATCATGATGCAGCCCAAAGAGGAAGAAAAGGCTGAAAGGACAGTCTTACTAGAAGCAGTCCAAAGGTTGCTTGATAAGTACAAGAGCATAGTGAGTGATGGTACACCAGCAACTCTACCACCAAAGAGAGCAATAAGTCATCAAATTGACTTCATACCTGGAGCCTCATTACCTAACAAAGCAGCATACAAGCTTACACCAGATCAGAACCAAGAGGTGGCTAGGCAAGTGGAAGAATTGTTGAATCAAGGTCTAATTCAAAAGAGCATCAGCCCTTGTGTAGTCCCAGTGGTTTTGGCAACTAAGAAAGGAGGTAAGTGGAGACTTTGTACTAATTCTAGAGCAATTAATAGGATCACCATTAGGTATAGGTTCCCAATACCTAGAATTGAAGATTTAATGGATTGCCTTGGAGGAGCATAGTATTTCACTAAGTTGGACCTTAAAAGTGGCTACCATCAGATTAGAATTAAGGAAGGTGATGAGTGGAAGAAAACTTTTAAGACAAATGATGGCTTATATGAGTGGAAAGTAATGCCATTTGGCCTCTCAAATTCCCCTAGCATGTTCATGATACTAATGAATGAAGTGCTTAAGGATTTCACAGGAATCTTTGTAGTAGTCTATCTTGATGACATACTAATTTTTAGTAAGACAACAAAAGAACATTTGAAGCATGTGGAGATGGTTCTTAAAAGGTTGCAAGAAGAGCAATTGGAAATTAACCTTGAGAAGTGTGAGTTCTTCAATTAGGAACTTGTGTATCTAGGCTTTTTAGTATCCCAAGGAACCTTGAAGATGGATCCAAGCAAGGTGCAAGCCATCCTAAACTAGCCTACACCAACCACATCAACAGAGGTAAGGAGTTTTCATGGTTTAGCTCAATTTTATAGAAAATTCATAAGGAATTTTAGTGGTATATGTGCACAAATCCTAGATACTATTAAAGGTGGTCTAAAAACAAAGTTTAAATTGACTCAAGAGGCTAATAAAGGGTTTGAAAAACTGAAACAAGAAGTGGCAACTCAACCAATTCTATTGCTGCCTAGTTTTGACAAGTTATTCACAATTCAGTGTGATGCAAGTGGAGTGGTAGTAGGAGGAGTACTTAGTCAAGAAGGTAGGCCTGTAGCCTTCTTTAGTGAAAAGCTCAATGAATCCAAGAAAAAATACTCCACCTATGATCTAGAATTATATGCTTTAGTGCAGTCCCTTAGGAAGTGGAGGCATTATTTGTTGCCCAAAGAGTTTGTGGTCTTCACTGATAACTAGGCACTCAGTTACAATAACACCCAAGAGAAGCTAAGTAATAGACATTTGAAGTGCATGGAATACATCCAAGCTTTCACATTCACTATCAAGCACAAAAAGGGACAAATGAATAAGGTGGCAGATGCATTAAGTAGAAGGTTGCTGACAGTGTAGGAGATACAGTTGAAAAGCATTGGATTAGAGAGTTTCAAAGACCTCTATGGTGAGGATGAAGACTTCTCAAAAGCTCACAAGGTATGCTTTGATTTTGAGAATCATTTTCATAGTAAATATGTTGATTATACACTACAAAATGGATTGTTATTAATAGGTAGTCAGCTATGTGTTCGAAGAGGGTCAATGAGGGAAAATTTGATTCAAGAAAAGCATAATGGCAGTCTTAGTGGGAATTTTGGTATCAATAAAACTTTAGAGCTTGTTCAAAGGTTCTATTACTGGCCTAACTTAGCAAGAGATGTCAAAAAATATGTAGAACAGTGTGTAGTTTGCATGAAAGCCAAAGGAGGAGCTAGCAATGTTGGTTTGTATCAACCCCTGCCTATTCCTAACAAACCATGGGAGTGTGTGAGCATGGATGTTGTGGTAGGTCTTCCCAAGACCAAATCTAGTTTTGACAGTGTTTATGTAGCTATGGACAGATTTAGCAAGATGAGTCACTTTATCCCTTGCAAGACTACACATGATGCAAGTTACATAGCCCATCTCTTCTTCAGGGAAGTTGTAAGAATCCATGGACTGCCATTGAGCATTGTATCAGACAGGGATGTGAAATTCATGAGCCATTTTTGGAAGACTTTATGGAGCAGATTGGGTACAAATCTATCATTTGGATCAGCTTATCATCCTCAGACTGATGGTCAAATAGAGGTGGTTAACAGAGTGTTAGGAAATCTTCTAAGGTGTCTAACAAAGGAGTATGGATAAACATGGGATATGGTGATTTCCCAAGCTGAGTATGCCTATAATGACAGTGTAAATAGAACTACAGGAAAAAGTCCATTCGAGGTTGTGTATGGGATGCACCCAACAGGCATATGTGAGCTCAGAGATTTGGAATCCATGGAGAATAGGAGTGGACATGCCCAAGACTTTACTCAAACCATGAATGAGATTCATGAACAGGTTAAGAAAATAGTTACAGCAGCAACTCAAAAGTTGAAGGAGAATATTGATTTGTCAAGGAAGGATGCATAATTTGCAGTTGGGGACTATGTCATGGTCCACCTCAACAAATCCAGATTGCAGAAGGGAATGGCAACCAAGTTGTAGATGAAAAGAGTGGGTCCATGCAAGTTGTTGGCCAAGTATGGCAAGAATGCATATAAGGTGGAATTACAATCAGATTTGGGCATCTCTCCAGTGTTCAATGTTGTTGATTTGATCAAGTACAAGAGATCAGTTAATGATGAGGGTCAGAATAGTCAAGAAGTTCTCAAAGACATCAGTAATGTCACCCTTCCTTGACAAGACAAGCTTCAGGCAGAGAAGGTCTTACAGTCAAGGGTGCAGAAAGCTACCAGGCACAAGGTGTACATGGAGCACCTTATCAAGTGGAAGAACAAACCAGAATCAGAAGCCACTTGGATACAGGAAGACCAGTTCAAGAAAATTTGCATTGACCTAACATTGGTCCCTCCTTCCTCTCCCTATTTTTTTGGGTTGAGAGGGGGAGAATGGTGCAGGAGCACCTGGAAAAGTTTAGCTTTATTGAAGGTTTTGTTGGTAGTCCAATTTTTGTTGTGTTAAGTTGAGGTCATGTTGACCATCTATCTTGGTTGTCATTTTTTTGAATAAAACTTGATCTTACCATGATCAATGGATTGGGAGGTGGCAATCTTGAGTGGGTTTTGAAGCCCAACTTGTCATCTTTACCAACCTAGCCAAGGTGTTTGAAAACACAGGAGGTTTTATATTTTGAATCTTTAGGTCATCTTTGTGTTAAACCAAAACACCTAAGTTGTTGTGAAGGCATATTAAGGAATTTCATGACCTTTTGGTGGGTTGGAAGTTTGATGGTACGGACTGTTTTCTCAGAAGTTAAAGAAGAACAACATTCCAACTATTATTTTCTAGTTTTTTTGTTATCTTAGTAGTGCTTAATGGATTAAATTGATATTGTTTTGATCTGTAGGATGTAGTTGGGGTTTTTCCCAAGCATTTTGTAGGGTTAGGAGTTTTCTTTGGTGCATTTGTGAGTTTTTATTGTAAATAGTTTTTTTATGCTCAAGTTCTAGTCTGATAAAGACTGTATTTTGGAAATGTGGTGCTAGGACACTTTTCCTCCGTACAATCTATACAGCCTTTTGGAAATAGTGCCTAGTTACCATGCTTGTAAATATGGTTGTAAATAGGGTTTGTGTGAGTTCATTGGTGGCTAGCAAATGGATGCCCTAGGCGAGCTAGAGCAGGCCCGGTTGGGGCAGTCTTGAAGAAAAAGATCCATATTTTGCAGGGGAATAAAGATCTGAGTGAAATTATTTTTCTAGAATTTAAAGGAAGGTCTTAGGAGTACTTGGAGGTTAGGAAAGAGTTATGGCAGTTCATCTTATGAGAGCATTCTTTGGCAGTCCTTAATCAGCTCTGTGAAATTTAGAAACCCTAGGGTTCTTGTGCATTTTTGTGTCTGGAAAACATACATCTTGAACAGGCTTGAGACCACAAGATTCTTAGAGGTGAGGGAAAAGGAAACACCATTCCTAAGACAGGAACCTAGAACATTGGTGGGTTTAGGAGGAAGAAGCATAAAACCCCTGTTTCAAAGGCCTAATTGGGGGCTCAAGGTTACTAGCCTTTCAAGCCCTAGGAAGGAACTTTGAGGAAGCGATGGAGAGTTGGAGGATTGAGGTTACACAAGGACCTTAGATTGGTCATTTTGAAGTTCTTGAAACACTTTTAAACCCCTGCAAGAACCTTGAAGAAGTTGAGGTTATTAGGTATTTAGGGCAGATTAAGGGCCAAAGAAGACAACATGGCGAAGCACCAAGATTTGCTTGGAAAGAGGATAGCAAGTGGATAGAAGTGGGATTGGTCAGTCAACTAGGGGTTCCTAGGTAGAAGCAGGAACCTATAGGTTAGCTTGGTGGAGCAAGGCACCAAGGGGGTCTATTGAGGAAAGGCCAAGAGCAGGAATTAGCGAGTGATTCTTCCAATCCCACTCCTTATCAGTCAACTACATACAGGAAGATATGTTACGCATGTATGTGATGGACTAGCAGGCACAATGGGAGGACTATCTACATTTAGTGGATTTTACTTATAATAACAGTTATCTGAGTTTGATTGGTAGGCCTCCTTTCCAGGAGTTATATGGACAACCATGTTAGAATCCTTTGGGTTGGAATCAATTAGAGGAAAAAGTTCTATTGGGTTTAGAGATGCTCCAGGATATGGAGCAACAGGTGATCCATATCAAGGAACATTTGGTTGTTGCACAAGATAGGCAGAAAAAGTATGCAGATGCACATTGGGTGGATCACCAGTTTGTAGTAGGATATTGAGTCCTTTTGTGAGTGCATCCACAAAAGAGTCCAATCCAATATGGAAAAGGCTCTAAGCTTGCACCTCACTTTGTTAGGCCATTTGAGATTCTTGAGAAGATTGGGCCAGTAGCATACTGTCTTGCTTTTTCACCTAGTCTCTCGCGCATACATGATGTATTTCATGTTTTTGTGGCCTTTTAATCCTGATATATCTCACATCCTTGATTGGAATTTCTTACAGGTAGAGTATGGGTAGTTGGATTTGGAGCCCGTGGCCATCACGTAGCATAGGAGACTCACCCTCAGTAGTCGAGATATTGAGAAAGTTAGAGTCCAGTGGGATCCTAGTGATGATACTTCGGCTACTTGGGAGGATGTGACTAGGATGAGGGAGCTTTATCCCTATTTGTTCGTAAGCTTCTAGGAGTAAGCCTGATCCTTGGGGGGAGGATGTGGCACCCCTCCAATTTTCTTATGTTTTTAGATAGTTCTTTTACTTTGATAGACCATGATACTATGTTGTTGTTATGTGATCGCTGACATTGGAGCAATGATGGTTTTATTTGTGATGTGATGGTACATTTTATGGAGGATTATTGTTTCTGACATGATTTTTGTTAGCGTAGTTGATTATTTGAGTTGATATTGATATATGCTCTCTATAGTTAATTGATATTTTAAGTTCATCAGTTTTGATGTGACACTATATTGGTGAAGGGAATGGGATTGCATCACTCACTTGTGAGTGCCCTATGATTCAACAATTTCTCTTCATGGTGTGTTTGATTCATGATATATATATGTGTGTGTGTGTGTAGGACATATGTTTGATTGCAGGATTGCAAGTGCATGACATTGACTCCACCTGAATTCATATGTTTGAGTATGTCCATTGTGTAATGGAATAGTTGATTGGGAGATAGTAACAGGATTTCCTTGTCAAACCACAACCCTAGCCACAGTGTGTCGTCATTCCTTGTTTGGTATGCTTTTTTGTTATTTTTTCCATGTTTTCTTTGTTGTTTAATTATTTTACAAGGGTTATTATGTGGAAATTAATGTTAATTTATGCTTTTAATGATTTTTAGTGTGGTGTGGCTTTAAAACAACCATTCTTGCACCAACAAATAGATAGGGATTTTGGCCTTTTTAAACAAGGGGTTTTAATGTGGGCATTCCATTCGTGGGGGACCATCTATGCAGCGAGAGACCATTGTTTCCCTTCTCGTTAGAATAATCCTCATGATACTTGCCTTTCCTCAAGTACTCACACTTATATACTAGTTGGAAGTCGCTTGGCTTTAGCATGTTCCCAATTAGGTCATTCCTTTAGGTGATTACTTTTTCCCACAAGGCATGCCCTCTAAGATAACACAAAATTGAGTAACACAGTAGTGTTTTGATCAATCTTTGTTGAGAAACAAAGAGAGAACACACGCAATATATTCCACTCACACTCACAAGATTTATCAATTTTAAACCCAAATTGAAATGTGGAGGAATTTTTGTTGACAACTTAATATCACAAAAATACTTTTGATTCTCAAGATCACCATAAGCACGAGAGAAGTGCATACACATTTTTAAATGATATTAATTTTTGAAAAATATTACAAAACACCAAATGCACATGTTCATTTTAATCCTTCAAAGCAAGAATTGGATTCGTTTTAAGCACCAAATTTTGAGTGTGAAAGTTGTTTGTTCATTTTTAGACCAAATCAAAAAGCTAGTAAGTGTCTACGTTCAATTTTAACCAATCTTGAATAGATTAAATCAGTGGTTAATTTTAAACCCCTAACCGAGGTGAGTTAGGCCTAAAACAAAAATGAAAGTATAGAATGGAAGTCGTAAGCATTTAAAAATGCTTTATCCATTTTAAGTTCAATGCTCGATTTTCTTCAACTTTAATTTTCTTACTTTTTCTCGATTTCAATGATTAATTCCAATGTCACAGATATTTCAAACTTTCTATCACAAGTGAGTTAGATACATAAGCTCCTTTTGCTTGCTTGTCAGCAAATAGACACATTTCAAAAATAGTAGAAAGAGAATTTAATCTAATGTTCTATCACAAAATAGACAGATATATTTCAAACTTTCTATCACAAGTGTGTCAGAAACATAAGCTCCTTCCACCTGCTTGTTAGAAAATAGACACATATTTCAAAAACAGCAAAAAGAGAATTTAATCTAATGTTTTGTCACAAAACAAGCAGATATATTTTGAACTTTCTATCGCAAGTGAGTCAGAAACATAGGCTCCTTTTGCCTGCTTGTCAAAAAATAGACACAAAAAAAACAACAAAAAGAGAATTTAATCTAATGTTATGTCACAAAACAGATAGATATATTCCAAACTTTGTTTTGCAAGTGCATCAGAAACATAGGCTCCTTCCACCTACTTGTTAGAAAATAGACACATAAAAAAAATAGAAAGAGAATTTAATCTAATGTGATGTCACAAAAATGACAGATATATTTTGAACTTTCTATCACAAGTGCATTGGAAACATAGGCTCCTTCCCCCTACTTGTCAAAAAAACAAAACATAAAATAGACAGATATATTTCAAACTTTATGTCACAAGTGTGTCAGAAACATAGGCTCCTTTTTCCCTCCTTCTAGTGCCAAATGTAGAACCCAAGTCCTAGACCTGCACCAACACAAGAAACAAACACAATATTAGATCAAATGCAAGTAAGAACCAATATTCCCCATGAAATTCATCTACAATGCTCAAATAGGAAAGAAATTGAAGAACAAAGCAAAGAAATTAATTGAAATCCTATTTAAACATGCAAAATCTCAATCCCATGGGGGAATTGGTGCCAATTTGATGTGGAAAGTGGCCCTTTCCCAACTCCTATGCAAGCTTGATGAAGATTTGTGGATGATTGAAAATCTTTGATGAAATTTCGGCATAACCTTGCTATGAAACCATGAAAATGATGAACACTTGATATGAAATGGATAAATTTATCTCTCAATGTGAAGAGAGTAACTTTTCTCTAAGTTGTGGATCCAAAATGAGAATGAAAGCCTCTTATTTCTATAAAGACAAGATGGAGGAATGAGAAAAATGGAGCAATGTGGGATCATTCAACATCCAATTGGCAAGTGCCACTTGTCAAGATGTGAATGGAGGAAGCTTGAGCACATTTAGATGAATGTGCCAATAAATGATATTAGGTGGAATTTCAAATTTGAAAGTTGGCTTGTTGGAGGGAGAAAAGAATGACTTAAATGCCACTTGGCTCAATGCACAACGACATGTAAGAGGAGTTAAATGCTTTGATGGATGTACAAACCCTTTTGAAGGGATTTTTCAAATTTGGGGAATATTCCAGGTATGTGCAAGATCATGATGGGCCAAAAAGTGGCAATATGATGGGTATTTGTAGGGTATGTGGCTGACAACTTTTTTTTACCCAAAATTGATGAAATGAAAAGGGTTTTTAAAAGAAGTTCTTAGCTTTCCACTAATATAAATTATTCTTTACTTTGAATTTAATAAATAATTATTATTCATTTTCTATTTGAATTATGACTAAAGTGTTGATTGATAGGCTGATTGAAAACATCTATAGCTTTCAAATGGTATCACATTTTTAATCCAAAACATGCATCACATTCTATGATTAAGCATACTATAGTATTTAAAAATAAAAATTGAATTTCATGAATTTTTCACCAAGTTAAGGTGGTTAGACATACGATTTTTTATATTTTTTAAAATTTGTAATAAAAAATTCATAATTAATTATTTACTTGGAAAAAATTATAAAAATATGCATTGCATTTGAACATGAGTCCTCTACTTATGTCTAAAATATTATAAAAAATTATTATCATTTTATTGTGGTTAGGGTGGTCGGTAGACACCTACTTCTTATTTTTCCTTTGAAATTTAAGTACTCTGCATTGAAATTTCAAATTTTCTAAAATAGATTTTTTTAAAATAAACCTAGTAGTTTAGAAACTACATTCAATTTTCTACAAATTATATTCTTACATATTTTTGAAATAATATAGATAACTTATTCAATTTTTTACGTCAAGTTGCCTAACTCACGATTTTCTAATTTTTTGCCATAGGGCCCATTTTTTTCATGATGATCCTGCACATACCCTTCGCTTTTGATGCCTTTTTGAAAGTAATTCAAGATTTAATAAATCAAATAAATGATTTTCATGAGCAAGTTGCAAAATCTAGATGATTTAGGGGATTAAGATTAAATTAATCAATATTTGATTAATTTAAAAGAAGATTAGCTGATTTGATAATTTGATTTAGATTTTAGGATTTAAATAAATCAAAATGAGAGGAATATTATTTAGTGTAGTGCCCCTCCAGTTGTTGCACTTTGTTTCACATGTGACTTTGATTTGTTGATAGTTGTTTTAGTGTATTTATGATGATGTGGTATTGTATGTTGGTTTCGGTGAGGGAGACAGTGTAGCATTACTCACTCGAGTACCCTGCTACACTACAACTCTTCTTCAAGACGTGTTTGTCAATATATGATGATATGTTTAACAATATTGTTTAATGTAGTTTAAAGGTATTGAGTATCGGCTTCACCTGCTTTGTCAAGTATGAGCGTCCCCTAACCCAATGGAAATATGTTGTTACAAATATAGCATCAGGTTTGTCATTAGCCATCATTCTTCATTGAATAAGTATCCATTTTTCACCCATCATTGTTGTTTTTTTGTTTTTTTTCGTCATGTCATTCTTGTTTTCCTCATGACTGGAAATTGGTTGATTGATTAGTTAAATGGTTATTTATAAATTATTTGAATTAATTCATGTTATTGAAATGTTAAGTTAAAACATTGATGTTTAGATATTTAATAATTGAAATTGTAATGTTGTTTTTAAAAGGGTTTGATTAATTAAACTAATTTAACAACATATTTGTTTAAATGTAATTTTTATTTTTGCATAATAGAATATTTCTTTAGTTATTTATTGTGCAAGTTAAAATGTTTGAAAAAGTAGATAACATTGAATTATTGTTTCAAATGAAGATATGAAAATATCTCAAAACGTGACTTCAAGTCAAAAGATATTATTTTGGGTGTTTATTTAGTTTGAACTGAATGATCAGTTCGAATTGCATACTAACTTTGAGTTAAGTTTGGAAATCATTAGTTAATTGGATTGGA
The DNA here is from genome assembly GCA_007258455.2 of Sequoia sempervirens. Lineage (NCBI taxonomy): Eukaryota > Viridiplantae > Streptophyta > Pinopsida > Cupressales > Cupressaceae > Sequoia > Sequoia sempervirens. The sequence continues at coordinate 141,352,092 of VDFB02193867.1, read as the reverse complement.
ATAAAAGCTTTTGTTTATGCAATCTCATTCACGTGAATTGATTTTTGGAATTGTTGAAAGAAAAATTTCATGGTAGTTTTTGGAAAAGCTTCTTCTCTGTATTTCTAGTTAAAAATTTTGCAGGTAGTGGTTTCTTTTTGAAGGAATTGTGTTTTCTAAAGGATTTGAATAATTGCAGGCTTCTAGATTCAAGCTTTAAACTTCATTGGAATTTGAGATTATAAATCAGGTTTCATTCTTGTTAAGAAATTTTTTTATTTGGCAGTTTGAAAGATTTGTCTAAAGATTTCTATTTAATTAAGTGAAAATTTTGATATTTTAAAATCTGGAAGAAAAAAAACAAGTTATAGATAGGTGATAAAATAATAAGCAAAATCTTGTTTTGTTTGATTTTATGTGTTTTCCTCTGGTTTGGCATTTCAAGCTACATAATATTTCTTCTATTTCTTGTGTCTGGAGCTTTATGAGATAAAAAGAAAAATAAACAAAAGATAAGTCAATAAAGAAATTCATTACTTATTAAGCCTAAATGTTAAGTGAGCAAACTACTTTAGCAGCACTATTCTCCTTGACATTTGCTAGAAATCAAATTATAAGGCCGCCTTGAAATGTTTGCTTCTTCTTATTTATCTTGCCTTCTGATGTGCATGGTTTGTATGTTGTTTTTGAGCCTAAAGTCTTCAAACATTTATTTTTTGAGTCACATGCTTTAACCTATACATTGGTAATTGCTTTGGGTTTAATTTTCTTCTCTTTAAACTCTTGCATGATACTATTTTACATGGTGTGTGAATTGCTTATTCTATGTTTGTGTTGGTTGCACTTAACAATCACCATTTCTTGGCACATATCATTTCGTGCATGGCATAATTTCCTATGTACTCATTGTAAACTGAAGTTTCAGTTTGTGAAAAGAAATTTATTTTGACATTTTTTTATGTCTAGAGGATATATATATGCAATAGCATATGGTACATCGCCCCTACTCTATATTCATGAGTCTGCCAACCCATTTAGTTTTGTTCTTTTGTGATAGTTGAAGCTTCTCTTGAGTCCCTAGTTCGACTAACAAATTTGAAATCTACAGATTTGTTTCTTTTATCACTATTGCAAATTGAATCAAACATATTTGATGGATTTGTTTCTTATGTTCTTTGAATAGCTGTAAGCATAAGTTAATAAGTTCTAATTATATGCTTTAGATTCACATTCTTATGTTGAAGAATAGTATACTCCTATATTGTTGTTGTAGCATTTGAAACTAAAATATTGTCATGGTTTAATTCACCTCCTTGATTCCATTAGCAACCTGACTTAGCTGCAACACTTGAACATAGAAGGGAGTGGACATTTAAATAAACTCCCTGATTTCATCTGCTACCTGTCATAGTGGCAGCACTTGAGCATGGTAGGGCGTATAGATTTAAATAACCTCCCCATTACTATTGGTGTCTATCACAGATGCAACACTTGAAAATCGAATGTGTTAGCCTATGTGGTTACTTTAAATTGATGAACCTTTCAATCGTAACACCTTTCCAATTGAAGCCTTTAAAACGTATTGTTGACATCCCAAATGGGGTAGCAACACTACTAAACAGAATATTGCTATTCTCTTTCTCCTGAAAGAGAAAGGCAACACATGGATGCCTTAGCTCCCAAGGTCTTGGTAGTTGGGTCTCAACTATGCTAATGTCCCTCAATGGTCAATGTAACAGTAATATTTAAGGGGCCTGCTAGTGTTGAGCTTTTGGATTGTTGTGGGTTGAACATGAATTTAAATCTACTCTAACCAGGGTTTTCAAAGAAATAGAAAAAGATGGATCAGGACTTTGGGATAGAAAAGAATGACACTTCATCTGAATTAGCCAGACCTATCACTCTCCAAGGAATTCCTAACTAAAACTGTAGAACAAACTTAACTTGTGACTAACACACAGCTGCATTCATTCATAGTGCTAATTCCAATAGCAAATTGCAAGTTACCATTCAAACAAAATAGAAAATAAAACCTCATTCCTTGAAAACTTTCAAATCAGATGATTAATTCAAAACAAACACCATTCTAAAACACAACATGAAGTAGATTAAGATCCGGTTGCTTCTACTGTTCATAAAACAGAGAAACAACAATTACAAAGCTGGCACAATCACCAGTGTACAGAAAATTTGTGGCTCCAAGTTGTTTTCATTTACACTAAGAAGGACCTATTCTGAATCTAACTCTTACTCTAAGAAGACAAAAGAAGCTCCTATTACAAAGAATCAGGATTAGCTTCTATTCCATCTATTCCTATTCTACTGATTACTAACTAGAAGTTTCCTATCTAGAAGTTCCTTTTTTACAAAGAGGCGAGAATGTCTTATATACAGAATGCATCAAAAAGAATGCACTATCCCTTGCTTTAGGGTTTTACAAAATATCTGCAGCTAGGAGATTCGGTGCCCAAATCTTTTTGTAGAAAGTCAGTTCTGTATTCAATGTGAATCCTCGCTGTCCAATGTTGGTGAAGATTGTCTCCTGAGGTACACTGTAGATCTTTTGCATCTACTGCCATAACTTCTACGCCTCCATTTCCATTTTGAATCTCCAGCAGAGCTGCCTCGAGTGCCCCAAAATATTGCCTTTAATGTCGAGCTACCTCTGTCAGCAAACCTCACAGCTGTCCCTTTGTAGCATGGCTTCATCTTCTTGCTCGCTCGGTGCTCCTTCCTCCCCAGATCCACCTTCCTACAAGCTCGTCGGCGTAGCACAAGCCAGTCGGTGAGAGGTCCTGGTGAGCCACAAAGATCATACCGATCTCGTAAAAACCCTCAGCAAGACTGCTTCCTCGTTAGCCAGACGATATGGCAAAAACACGCTCTCACTGTGAATTCTATTTTTTCTTTGGTGTGAATTTCTTCCTTCACCAAGACCTTGTGGCGAAGGCATGATCCTTGGTCGAGCTCATCTTGTTATCAGCAAGACCCTTTGGTATCGGTGAGACATCTCGTCAATCTTCATTCATTATACCGAAGCCACGCCCCTTCGGTGAGACTTCAGTTGATCACCAGGACCTTTTGGCGAATCTCTTGCCCTTCAAAAAATTCCATTTCCTATTGGGGAGACTTTGAACATTCGAGGAGACCTTACCCCGAATGGCTCCTTTCTTATCGAGCCCCTCCTTGTTGTCGGCATAGCTTCCTGTGGTCGCCTAGAGCTTTTGGTGAAGATACTCTGCTTTGGCGAAGGCCATTCTGTTTCGGTGAGACTTTCCTGAGTCAATGAGACCTTCCACCGAATGGCTCAAAACTCTGACCAACTCCCTAAGACAGATCACTATGCACAAAACGTGATCCTATAAAGCAAGGTCTTCATTAGTCTTTTGAATCTCAAAAATAACATTAACATTATGCCCTTTTACCAAAAAGAAACTTAACTCCAGCGGAGGCAGAGTCAACACGGGCATGGGAAGCAAAACTTAAATAAGTCCCAGCAAAACCGAGACTGGGGAAAAACATGACCCAAAAATGACATCCCGGTCTATCAAAATAGGTGAGGGTGAGGTGAAAAGAAAACCATAATCGGGGCCAGAGTCGAGGAGGGAATGAGCTAGGGAAACAACAAATACTTCTTGAGTTCATACCTCAACTCGGCTTTGGGCCCGCAAGGAAAATCCAAAAGGACAAACGAAACACCGGTGGGGTTAGAACAAAAACCAACTAGGTGGAACACAATGGGGGCAGGGTTGGGACCAAATCTGGAATTGAAACTTTTCCAAGTTTCAATTTCAGATTCATCCTGGTCCCGCCTACGACAAAAACAAAAGAAAAAAAAACCCAAGGCAAAAAAGACCAAAGAGATGGGAATCGAGGTCGGGGAAGGAATAAAAACTGAGCTTGGAAGCAATTCCAAGCTCAGAATCCATTTCGAACCCGGGCCCACCAAAACAAACAAACCAAAACAAAAGGAAAAGAAATGCCCAAAGGTTGAAAAGAAACTAAGGCAGAGGACACAAAAGGACCAAGACCAAAGAAAAAAACAAAGAACAAGCAGGGTCGGACCCGGGACTGGACCAAAATGAGGAACATAAGAAAGTTCAACATTCTGAATCTGGTCCCGAACCCGACTCTGGCAGAGAACAAAAGAAAGAAAAAACCAAGGTCTGTCAGAACCGGAACCAGGGCTGGATCAAGACCCGTACCAAAGAAGGAAATTACAAGTCTGGTTTTGGTTCTGAACTCGACTCCGACAGAACTTGGAAAGAAAAATGCCTAAGGAAAAAAATCAAAGGCCAAAGGGAAAAGACAAAAGGGGACCTATTTTGATCCAGATCAAAGTGGGGTGGTTATGCAAGGCATAACAAATGGTGACTCGGCTAGGAAAAATGGTTTAACCATTTTCATGAATTTGATGGATTCAGCTACCCAAAACTCCTGGTTCATAAGCATCACAACTCTAGTTGGGTCAATTTTAGCAAGTAAGGTTGAGCTAGAATATCAAATGTAAGTCAATTAATGGCTACCCCCTGAATCTATGTGTGTGCTTGATTGTGCATCACTCTCTTGTGAAGTTTTTCTCATCTTTCAAGGAACAATGTGCAAGATTTGAGCTACATAAGTTGATTTCCCTTTGTGCAATGATATCCCGGGCATTGCTCCACTGCTAGTCAGGCGTTGATAGCCCTGATGGAGATACCTCTAGTTCTCTCACAATATTGCTTTATTGTCATTCAGGCATCCATAGCCCTGGTAGAGATACTAGAATCACCCATTCATATTGACTCCTCTTCTTTTGATAATTCTTTTTCTTTTCTTTTGGATTTTTAGATATTTCACTTGATTCTTTTTCTTTTTTTTCTATTTAATATGTCAGATGTTTATCATCTGATCTAGGTTGAAAACTACCATGGACCTCATAACAACACCTAGGAGATCATATTTTTCACTCCAATCTTACAACACCATATTCCAAGGACAAATGTACCATTACAAGACGAGATGATCTTTAATTATTTGTGACAGATTCAGGGGAGCTGATGAAAGTTACTCACTTGGCACCTTGTTTTAAAACTTTCCACAACTTTTGATGAAAACAAACATGAAACAATGAATTGAGGACAAAATCTTCCAATCAAAGAACCTGAAAATATCTAAACCACTTCTCTCCTAATGACCAAAGCATGCTTCAGATAACAGCCATCAATTCAAAATGGAAAGAAACAAATCAACCCCAAAGAACTAAACCAGAAACAAAAACAAAGAACAAAGGAAATAGAAGGAAAGAATAGGAAGAAAAGTAAATAAACAACAAACTATTTACAAACAAGAGCCACATTATTTACAAATAGAGAAAAAACTATGTACAAGCAGAACAAAAGGAATAGGTAAGGAAAAACAAAAGAATAAAAGAAAACTAACAAAACTAAAATAAATAAAACTAACTAATCCTATCCCTAAACTAACTCCAAAGCTGAGCTTTGCTAACACAAGACTATAAAAATTTGCACATTGTCTTAATTGATTTTTCATTATGTGCAACAATCTCAACTTACTAGGCATAGTTCTAAGCCTAGCAAATTTATCTTTATACTCATAAATATGTAGTTTGTGTGCAATTAGTTCATTTTGAGGGCATAAAGCTTGAAATATCATTAGTTGTAGGTTCTCATTTTTTCCATGATTTACCCACAAACATGTTTTACTACCCCTGATGCCATAATCAAATTGAAAATTGCTAAAACATAGAGGATAATGAAAGGACACCACCTGATTCTGAAGATTTCTAGTTACCAATGCAGGCTTGTGTTGTATGATTTCCCCTTCACATGGCTTCAACTCATGGAACACCACTGGATCAAAGTTCATCTTGAGGTTAGGGTATTCACTCACCAGCATCTTTGTATTCATCTCGGGCACAAAGTCAAAAATTTTCTGAATTTCTTGAGATGAATCCTCCCTTTCAACATTCTCTTGAAACATGTCATCCCCAAGGGTTTGATAATCTGCCTCTAGCTTATCATCATTAATGTCAAGGCCATGGGCACATGGTGAACAAGGATCTTCTTCAAACTCATTTGAATGGACAGAGTCAGAGTTAGAAAAACACTCTCTTAATTCATATTTTTGCACCTCATCAGCAAGGACATGCCACTTAGCATCAACTTCACCAATGTTAGGAACACATTGATTAATGGATACTAAGCAAGGACCTTCTTCCAACAACACATTTGAGCAATTAGAATCAAAATCAAGAAGATACTCACTTGTCTCATTCTCTTCGTTATGTTGAGGAGATTCAACTTGTGAGATAACCTCTTAGTTGCTTTCTTGGCCTTCCTCTATTTCATCCAAATATACCCCATCATGAACTTCCTCAGAGAACACTTGACTGATCTGCACATCAACTTGATTTTCTTCCCTTAAGATTTCATTTGGGAATTTGAGTCCTTTCCTTTGACCATCTGATTCATTAGCAACCTCATCTTGAAGTGTGTTATTTGCTCCAATATGTTCAATGCTTAAATCAGCAGAGTCATCCTCTTATGTTGACCCATCAAGGTGTGCACTTCTTCCTCATCCTCCATCATGAAAGAATCTATGAATGCATCGATGAATCCATTCTCCACTTCCATCAGGTCTGCACTAGGTAGAGGAGTTGCATCAGTTGTTGAATCCATCTCGATGCAAGGATCAAGGTCATCAAAAGATGGGGAAGAAGGCAGCATGTTCTCATAGTTTTTTGCATCATGTTGGATGGATTGATCATCATTCTCATGCGTGCTAGCCGTTTCTTCTTCCAGATCAATGGGATATGTAATCGAAGGATCCTCCATAAGTATCCCTTCAATAGAGATCAGCTGCTTGAAGTACAATTCCATCCTTCCCAAGAAGACATGGCAATCCATCTGAGAGTGTTGCTTTGTTCAATGTATCCTACATCCACTTGGCCCAACGAGTTCTAACAGTTTCAGACCTCCCAGCTCTTCTAGTTTCTCCCTTATTCGATTTTGTGTACGTGGGATATCCAACCAACATGAGCCATGTTCCTTTGTCGATTCCTCCTCCTCATGCTGACTCTCATCTTGATTAGAAGATTTTACCCCATCTCATTCATAGCCCTCGTTAGTACTAGCATTTTCAACAAAGCTGGATTCTATCTTGAGATTTCCATTATGCTCTAAATTTACATCTATTTCATGCTTTTCACCAAACAAGTCATCAAAATTATATTCTAGCGAATCAACTGTTTCATTTAGAACTTCATTGTGATGTAATGGAGTACGCTTTAGAAGATGACTGAAAAGAGATGATATGGTTATAACTTCATTATCAAGTGGGGTACTTGACTCTGTGATTGGATTTTGCAGGGATGAATTCTTCCAGTAGTCTTGTGTGCGAGGACCAAACTGATCTAAGAATAAGCTTTCTAACTATGCCCATGAATAAATAGATTGTGGTGGCAAATAAACATACCATTGTCTTATTGAACCTTGAAATGTTCTGATGAACAATTGACAGACAACATCCTCATATGGAACCTGGAGAAAAGTGAGAATACACCTGCAAGTTTTGACATGTTCAAAAGCATTTTTCCCACTATCAGGCAAAAATAAAGGAAGCATATCATACAGATGGCCAGGGATTTCATGTACAAATCCTTATATATACAAAGGGCTACCCATCAGAGCTAGGTCCTATAAGACCTTACCCAATCCAACTCACAATGATCAAAAATCACTCATAGGGGCCCTCCCTCTAGCACCATTTTCCTATTGACGTCCCAAATGGCACAGTAACACTGCTAAATAGAATATTGCTACTATGTTTCTCTTGAAATAGAAAGGCAACACATGGATGCCTTAGCTCCCAAGGTCTTGGTAGTTGGGTCTCAACTATGCTGATGTCCCTCAGTGGTCAATGTAACAGTAATATTCAAGGGACCTGCTGGTGTTGAGCTTTTGGACTATTGTGGGTTGAACATGAATTTAAATCTACTCTAACCGGGGTTTTCAAAGAAATAAAAAAAATGGATCGGGACTTTGGGATAGAAAAGAATGACACTTCATCCGAATTAATTAGACCTATCACCCTCCAAGGAATTCCTAACTAAAACTATAGAACAAACTTAACTTGTGACTAACACATAGCTGCATTCATTCACAGTGCTGATTCCAACAGCAAATTGCAAGTTACCATTCAAACAAAATAGAAAATCAAACCTTATTCCTTGAAAACTTTCAAATCAAATGATTAATTCAAAACAAACACCATTCTGAAACACAACATGAAGTAGATTAAGATCTGGTTGCTTCTACTATTCATAAAACAGATAAACAACAATTACAAAGCTAGCACAATCACCAGTGTATAGAAAATTTATGGCTCCAAGTTGTTTTCATTTACACTAAGAAGGTCCTATTTTGAATCTAACTCTTACTCTAAGAAGACAAAAGAAGCTCCTATTACAAAGAATCAAGATCAGCTTCTATCCCATCTATTCCTATTCTACTGATTACTAACTAGAAGTTTTCTATCTAGAAGTTCCTTTTTTACAAAGAGGCAAGAGTGCCTTATATACAGGATGCATCAAAAAGATTGTGTTGTCCCTTGCTTTAGGGTTTTACAAAAATATCTGCACCTGGGAGATTCAGTGCCTAGATCTTTTTGTAGAAAGTCAGTTCTATATTCAATGTGAATCCTCGTTGTCCGATGTTAGTGAAGATTGTCTCCTGAGGTGCACTGTAGATCTTTTACATCTACCACCATAACTTCTATGCCTCTGTTTCCATTTGGAATCTCCAGCGGAGCTAGCTCGAGTGCCCCAAAATATCGCCATTAATGTCGAGCTACCTTTGTCAGCAAACCTCACAACTGTCCCTTTGTAGGATGGCTTCATCTTCTTGCTCGCTCGACACTCCTTCCTCCCCAGATCTGCCTTCCTGCAAGCTCGTCAATGTAGCACGGGCCAGTTGGCGAGAGGTTCTGGCGAGCCATAGAGATCATACCAATCTCATAAAAACCCTCAGCAAGACTGCTTCCTTGTCGGCCATATGATATGGCAAAAACACGCTCTCACTGCGAACTCTATTTTTGTTTCAGTGTGACTTTCTTCCTACACCAAGACCTTGTGGCAAAGGCATGATCCTTGGCTGAGCTCATCTTATTATCGGCAAGACCCTTTGGTATTGGTGAGACATCTCGTCGATCTTCATTCATTATACTGAAGCCACGCCCCTTTGGTGAGACTTCAATTGATCGCTAGGACCTTTTGGCAAATATCTTGCCCTTCGACGAATTTTGTTTCCTATTGGGGAGACTTTGAACGTTCAGGGAGACCTTACCTCAAATGGCTCCTTTCTTACTGAGCCCCTCCTCATTGTCGGCATAGCTTCCCATGGTCACCCAGACCTTATGGCGAAGATACTCTTCTTTGGCGAAGGCCCATTCTATTTCGGTGAGACTTTCATGAGTCGGTGAGACCTTCCACCAAATGGCTCAAAACTCTAACTAACTCCTTGAGACAGATCACTACACACAGAACATGATCCTGCAAAGCAAGGTCTTCATTAGTCTTTTGAATCTCAAAAATAACATTAACATTATGCCCTTTTACCAACAAGAAACTTAACTCCAGTGGAGGCGAAGTCACCACAGGCATGGGAAGCAAAAATTAAACAAGTCCTAGTGAAACTGGGACTGGGGTAAAACACAACCCAAAAATGACATCCTGGTCCATCAAAACAGGCAAGGGCGGGGTTAAAAGAAAACCAAAACTAGGGCTGGAGTCGGGGAGGGAATGAGCCAGGGAAACAACCAATACTTCCTGAGTTCATACCTCAACCCGGCTCCAGGCCCATGAGGAAAACCCAAAAGCACAAACGAAACACTAGCGGGGTCAAAATGAAAACCAACTAGGTGGAACATAATGGGGGCGAGGTCGGGACCAAATCTGGAATTGAAACTTTTCCAAGTTTCAGTTTCGGATTCCATCCTGGTCCCACCTCCGACAAAAAAAAAAGAAAACAAAAACCCAAGGAAAAAAAGACCAAAGAGACGGGAACTAGGGTCAAGGAAGGAATAAAAACTGAGCTTGGAATTAGTTCCAAGCTCAGAATCCATTCCAAACTCGGGCCTGCCAAAACAAACAAACCAAAACAAAAGGAAACAAAAATGCCTGAAGGCCAAAAATAAACTAAGGTAGAGGACACAAAAAGACCAAGACCAAAGAAAAAAACAAAGAACAGGCAAGGTCAGACCGGGGATTGGACCAAAATGAGGAACATAAGAAAGTTCAACATTCTGAACCTGACTCCGGCAAAGAACAAAAGAAATTGAAAACCAAGGTCTATCGGAACCAGAATCGGGGTTGGATCAAGACCCGAACCAAAGAAGGAAATTACAAGTCCGGTTTTGGTTCTGGACCCGACTCTGACAAAACTTGGAAAGAAAAGCGCCTAAGGCAGAAAACCAAAGGCCAAAGGGAAAAGACAAAGGGGGACCCATTTTGATTCAGATCAAAGTGGGGTGGTTATGCAAGGAATAACACGTATACCATTTGGTTTGGTAAAGTATGTGTTCATTGGTAATTGTTCTTATTTAATTCATAAACTTTAAGAGTTTCAGGATAGAAAACGGCTTCATTTCCATTGCCCCTGCAACCAAATATTCTAGCTAAATCTTTCTTATATCTTGCAATTTTTTTGGGTAGTCGGCGCCAATCTCTTTAACTGTGGATGTCATTCTTCACATTCACTAATATTCCATCTTTGTTAGTGGTATCGTATTCCCTTGAATTTGACCGGAAATATATACCATATGATCAGCCTGTATCTTTACCATTACCACATTCTTTTTCTTTGTAAATATTGTTCATGGCCTACACTCATGCAGTCTCCTTATTCTTCTATATTACAATTTATATCGTTGCTTTTCCTTAGACTCCTTTTGTTTGTCAAATCATTGAAATACTTTAGATGTTATATTTTCATTACATGTAAGCTATGCATATTATCTTTTAACTATTTCTTAAAGCATGCATACTCCCTCTCTTAACTTTTCTTTGGTGTAGTTACTATCTCCTGAACTTTAGCATACTAATTGGTGTTTATCTTCCATGGTGTGAGTTTCTCTTATACATGCGTAGCTGTAATCAATTATTTTTGTTTTTATTTACGAAAAGAAATTTGGATAAGTTTTAATTCATAGATGAATATTATAATATGCATTAGATTTGAATGGTTGTTTCCACTTTAGTTAGAGATTAAAATCTTGAGTATGGAGATTGTGCAATACTACTGAATGTCTTAGTTTGTTCCCTTGCATGGCGAGTCTACTATCTGATCTTTGTATGAGGTATCTTTACTTAACCAATTTTTAAATGCATGGCGTGTATAACTGAACATATGTATATGCTTTATATTGATTTTAGAATACTATATAAATGTCAGTGGTTGTAAGTCAATATCAATGTCTACATGATTTATAATTGTATATTTTTGTTGCCTTCGTATATCTTCTATTGTATGGAAACAATTAGGTGAAACCATATATGTTTTCATATATATGTGTGTGAGTGTGTCAAATTGATGGGATTCAATTGTGACTTATGGATTTATATTTATCTATGAAAATATATTAATATATATATTAATCAATTGAGTTGAGATTTTTATTCCATTATAAGTTGAAGTTTTAATATTAAAGTTACTTATTAGAAGTTGGGATTCATTAAATGATATCTATTTTAACAAATTTGAATTCAAAAGAAATTTTGGTATATATGGAAAGATAAATGTATGTTTATGCGTAGGGAGAATATTTAAGCTATGGTCAATAAAGATTATAAATAGAATGTTTGATTCGCTATAGTTGTATTTATTTGATTGAAAATGAAATTAATTCTACAATTGGTAGGAATGAATTTCTTCAAAAATGTTTAATTATCTTGAAGTGAATGATGAATATTTATGCAAGAGCATCCAATGGTGTGAGGGAAATCTTGCATCACCCAAAAATATGCTTTCCATTTATGTTCCTTTTGTTATCTTTTTGTATATGTTTTTGCTTTTCTGGATACCCTTTTTGTCGAATAAGAGTTCCCAACTTTTAGAACTACTTTTTTTAGCAAGTGTGAATTTGAAGGTGTGGAAAAACATAAATTTATGGGAAGCTTCAGGATGGAAAAATAAGCACTTTGGCAAAATAATCAAGTCAAGATCATTCATGGTTTGAAAGTTATTCAAGTTTCAGTTTCTGCTTTTTGCCCTAAAAAACCCTCTAAGTCCAGTTTGACACACTAAATGGTCTCGTACGGGCCCAAAAATTTTCAAAACTAGTGGAACTAGTTCTTAGCACATTCTTCACTTTGAGACCTTTCGAATAGTTCAAACGGTTTGAAAAATGAAGTCCTAGATCAAAAGTTATGGCTTCCAAAAGTTGGCTGATTTTTGAAAAATTGCCAATTTTTGAATTAGGACTCAATTTTTGAATTTCAAATTGTAATTTTTGGCACCAAACCGCCAAAACTCATAACTCGAATGCTTCTTTTGCATCGAAACCGAAAAGGAGTTATTTATGGGCTAGTTTATGATTTTTAGGTAGCCTTTTGGGGAAAAAGATCGCATACTACGAAAAGGGGAATTTTTGTAGCTTATGTAGTTTTCTATAATTTGCATGTATTGCAAAGCTCGAGGATTTTAGATCCTTTGCATGTAAGAATTCTATATTTTTAAATAAAATATTATTCTCTATTCTGTGAGTGTTATTCTATGTCTCGGGTTAGCACCCTCATCAAATATGCTTGACAATGTTTAAATGTGAAGAAACATTGTGTATTTTGGTACATATGTCTTCCTAAGACTTGTATGTTCTTTAAAGAATTGTTTGAGTTAATTGAGATTCGCAATTCTTGTATAGGATTTTTTGAAGTTGTAACGCCCTGCCTTGGTTACTGTTAAACAAAGTGTAAAGAATAAAATTAACCGAACAAATTTTTTTTAAAAGATATTATTACACAATTGTCATAAAGTGTCCAAGACGTTGTTACTTTAACATAATAAATATGTTCAACATATTATCATAAACATAAGTACAAATTTAATGTCATGAATTTTCCAATTTACAAAACTTAATACAATCAAATATCCTAATGTCCAGATTACAACAAGTGAGATTTCAATGAATCTCTATACATCAAAATGATGGTACAATATGAACGCTCTTATACAAGAGGTAAATTTACAAAGCAGATAGTGATCATATCACAACTAACATCCATATCCACAAACATGCTCCGCATCCACAGTCACGAACAATGAAGTAACTAGAACTAGCTACAAGCATAAGATCAACTGCAAGAAAATCCAAGGAAGGTGTAGCACGGTTTCCTCCCAACCACATGGAACCTGAAGGTCCACTCCCTCCGTGCTAGGAGATAATGACAGGTCCACAAACAATGAAGACAAAACATTACATGTACGTGGCTTACACTCACATTACGACATAATGATACAAAATCATATCAGATGAAATCCCAAAAACAAATCACATCTAATAAAAATTTGAACACATGGTTCACCATCATGGTACAGACTAAGAGTGTCATCACACTGTTGGGATAGATTACCCTGGTGAATCCTCCTAGACTACCGGCCCTCTCCAAGAGTTACCTTGGTAGCCTCTAGCAATTCTCAGCCCCTATGCAGACTAATGTGGAGTCGTTTCATCTTTCAAGAGGACAAAATGGACAACCTGCCATTCCAGGCCTTCTCAGCCTTTTCTTAATCTAAACGAGCATTAAGAAAGTAGGCGAGGAAAACTATTATCTGAATTAGTGTTTAGTTCTACCCAATCCCTAATACATTAGTTAGGTTTTCACTGAATTAACACACCTACGATAGGTTACCTAGACAATCTCTTTAGGATTTTGGCCCCTAACACAAGCCACTCTTTCTATAACATGACTCAACATAAAATAAGACTAGGAGTAGCCACCAAACACAAAGATCAAAACCACATTTGTTTATGTTAGTCACTAGGGACAACCAAATGTGTAAAGCTATACCCCCAAATGAAAATATTTGTAATCGAGCAATATGATTAATATGTAATATACTTAACAACACCATTTTCACTTACTTAACCTTTAAAGAAATAAAATAAATCTCAATAACACTATATATACTTTCTTATCAATTACAATACTCCATACATCATAAATCATAAGTTCATAATAAATCATTTATTGGTATTATTAATTGTTTTATAATTTCAAATAAATATGTCAATGTATATAAAACATGAGGAATGTATAAAACCTTTACATTTAAAAATCAATCACTTAGAGAGCAATATAACTCATTATAAATATAAAAATCTTGACATACATTGAGTCTTTACAATATTCAATTTATAATTAAAATGAATCACATTTCATATCACAAACCTAAAAAAAAAAATTTATATATATATAATTTCACACTTATGCATTACATGCGCCTAGAATATACCTTAAGTAGTAGTTAGGTAGATATGATTTTATAACCAGATAACTGTCACTGTTATTGCATGTATAAGTAAGACGCACTAAGGTTAAAAGTAGTAGTTTGCAGATAGGTAATACATTTTTAAAGAATAAACAGGATGCCATGCATCCACCGCATGAATCAGTTTCAAACTAAAGATTACTATACACCAAATTTAGTTACAATATCAGTTGAAAGAATCGGATCAGGCAACCTTCAGGTGAACATCCACAGGAAAAATGTTATGACAAAAGAAAAGTTTAATGAAGAGTTTTCAATATATAATTATATTGTCTTCGACATACAGAATTTCATGGCTAATTCTTCTTGTATTCTAAAATCTATAAGGGAGAAAATTCTGGCGAATGGAATTTTTAATAATACATATTATTCCCTTTCAAACTTAATGAATATAATACTGAAATAATACCGCTTTACCAGGGAGGCTGCGCAGTAATTCCTATGACAATTTACAGAAAAGAATCTACAAAAAGAATTACGATCTACAGGTATCTACAATTCGACCTAAGGTTAATTATACTGCCTAGATACTAAGCGCGTGCTTAGGATATCCTTTACAATATTCTGAGAGTTTACGATAGGATGAAAGGAGAAAGCATTGCCGTAATGAATAAGGATCACTAACGCAGTTTTATATAGCATAATATATAATGGTACAATATAAAGGCGTATGAACGAAACTATAAAGACAAAGGCATACGAAAGAAACTCAGGAGATTGATAATATAAATGATGTATATTTGCTTATGGCACAGATTTAAATTAAAACTTCTGATCTACATTCATACAAAACTCGCCCAAATCAAAACTAGGAATTTACATATGTAAAATATGAATGGATTCTTTCAGAATAACACCGCAAACTTGGAATAGACAAACAATCTATTTGATTACAGATTCAGCATAATCAATCTATCACCTATGTTTGAACACTTTACATTCTCCAGGTTTGGTATTCGCCCAAAAGAGGGTAAACATTACTCACAATTACAGCCAATAAAAGGAATTTCAAAAGACTAGTGAATATAATAGTCATGTACATATATGGGCGCAGATTAAAAGTTAGGGGTTTATATTAAACACAAATTGAAATTTTGTTATTGCTCAGATTTTAATTCATGTAAACTGATAGGCTGTATTCAGCTTAATAAAATAGTAGAAAGTAAGCTTTTATGGCTAAAGGAATTCTTAAATCTAAGTTATACTTTCTAGAATTTTTAATTTCATTATTTAACTGTATTTTTTACAAAACTTGAAGGCTTGATCTGATGTTTTCTTTTATTTTATATGCAGGTTTGCCAGACAATTACTTTTCCACAAAGTTTATTCAAATAATTTTTGCAAAACTTTAAAAGGAGAAAACGTGTCAAAAGCTTGATGATTGGCTGAAAATATTTTCTGAAACTTCTACTAAATCCGTTTTAAATTCACCAGGCTTCGATGAAGAAATTTCAAATCAATCCAGCTTCAAAACTTCGCTTGTAAACAAAATCTAAAGAGAAAGGTTCTTCTGAAGCAATTGCCGTGCAAAATTCTCTAAAAACTGCTGCCATAAAGTTTTCCCAAATTCTTCCCGTGAAATTGAAATTGCAATTCCCAAAAGATAATAATTCATGCAAATAACTTTCAATCATCCAAACTTTACTGACAGATCATCTCGCATTGTAAACAAATCAATCAGTTCAACTTGTCCTTTAAAATATCAAATCAGATTTTTAACTGCCAATCAAAGATTCATAACATGCTGAAAATATTTTTTTCTTTAAAATATCTATTTTCTCATAATTCAAGTTTGCACAAACAAATTAGCAATATAAATATTTTAATTAAAAAATATTGTAAAGAAATAACTTTCACTTTTAAATTCGATAACTTATTTAATTTAATAAATTAAATCACAAACATTTATAAATACATTAACAAACATTTGTTAAACTTAAATATTGCATTCTCAAACATAAACAATATAGACATATGACACAACAGAACAAACTGGACAACAACAAGGGGTAACAAATAGATACTCGCTCAATAAAGAACGATGGTTAAATAAGGACCTGCCAATACCTCCAATCAACATGATTTTATTACATTAGGGTACGCTCAGACCTGTCAAGCAGGTGGAGCCGTTACCCGGTACCTATGTCTGCAGGAAACATCAATGTTAAAACATATACATACTAATATTAGAAAACACATTGTGAAGAAGAAATGCAGCGTAGTAGGGTACTCACAAATGAGTAATGCCTAACTATTTTCTTCACCGACAAAGACAAGCAAGATAAAACATAAGCAATCATCTCAACATGATAACCAAATGAAAATTCATAAGCAAATAAACCATGTCATGAATGTGTCTATCTCAGTATCATCAAACTAACACAACCAGATAATTAGGATGTCAATGTATCATCCACAAAATACAAAACAACATAGTGTCCAAAATCACCTCTGAAAAGAAACAACATAGTATCATAGTAAACTAAAACATCTATTAAGCAAAATCAAACTAAAAAGAATGTCGAAACTGGAGGGACCCTACAAAATTCATGTCATGCATGTTGTTTATGTCTCTTATGTGGTGAATGAGAGTATGATGTTTTATGTCATGGATAAAATGTGGTCATACCTATTATGATTTGTGCATGGTGGGCTATCCTATATGTTATGTGAGTTTGCTTTCTCTTATAGGAAGAGTGGATTTTGTTAGGGGTCGAAACTCTAAGTGGTTACCAGGGTAACCTATCAAAAGTAGTTAATCCAGTGAAAACCTAATTTAATATACATGGGGTTGGGTGATAATCATAGTATAAATCAGATAATTTGAATGCCTCACCTAGTTCCTTAATGCTTGTATAGATTAAGGATAGGTTGAGAAGGCTTGGAATGGCTTGGTCATCTACCTTGTCTTCCTGAAAGGTAATACAACTCCACATGAATTTGTTTAGGGGCCAGGAATCAGTAGAGATTGTCAGGGTAACTCAGTACGAGGGTCAATAATCTAGGAAGATTCACTAGGGTAACCTAGAACAACTATGTGATGACACTCTTTCCTGAAGCATGTTTATAGTCTCTTGTGTAGAGTTAACTATTGTATTGTGGTCATCTTTGGAAGCATATGTTGTAATTACTATGGTTTGATTTCGTTATGTCGTTATGTCATGATGTGATCGTCAGCCATGTGATATTATGTTTTGTCTTTTGTTTATTACCTTAGTGGACTTGGCATTATATCCTAGCATGAGAGAGTGGAATTTTGAGTACCACGTGGTTGGGAAGAATGTGATCTATCCTCCATTGGGTCAAATTGTAGGTTATGTGGCTTGAGACAAGATTGTTCTTGATAGGTTCTTGGATTCTCTTTGTTCATGAAGTAGGATGTTGAGCATGCTCGTGAACGAGATGGATGGTTGTACATGATCATCATTCATATTGTATACTATCTTGATAGTAATAAGAGGCTTTATTGTATTATGATTTTGATGTTACATGATGTATCCTGATCTCACTTGATGTATTTTGAATGTAACTTGTTTCCATCATGATTTGTAATTGTATCATTCATTTGAATATAGTTTATCTTTTTGTTTTATGTTTATGATGTTGTATTGCAATGTTCATACTTGTATTTTTTTAAGTAATGTTGTCATAGAGCCCTGAGAACATATGTGTTTATGTACTTATGTTCTCAAGTTGTAATCAAATGGTTTTAAAAAAAAAAAAGTGTTCGGTTATTTTGTTATATATATGTGTTGTTCTTTGGGTTCCCTGGTGGGGCATTACAGTTGGTATCATAGCACAAGGTTCTAACACTGGGTACTCTAGTTATTTGTGAGCCCACTAGGTTGTCCTAGATGTTAGACTTTGTAGTTTGTGTTTTCCTATTGTCTTTACGTCTTGTAACTGAGACATTTCCATGACTTTGTGTAGGACGATGTCTAGATGATGAGTTAGAGGTCGTGGTCATGGATGAGGAGGTGTTCATTTGGCTAACTATCATGCCTAAAATTTTCAGTAGAAAATGCAACAACTTCTTTTTTCTTTTTAAAAAGAAACATTGGCTCTAACACAATACCATTATTAATTTTAATATTATTTTTAACAATATTCTTACTTAATTAAGTATAATATTAATATTACCATTTTGTATAACTAAAAATGTGCAATAATATTATTATTATTTTATTGAGTTATATGTGGAATATTATTATCTTACCAACTTTTTTTTGTTATTTATGCGAAGGTAATAGTAAATTATCATTTAAGTAACCCTTGATAACAATATATGTTTTTAATTTACTTTCTTCCACATTCTTATTAGATTTCTTTCTCTATTTAATCTATTTAATTGTAAGTATTTTTTTTTAGGGTTATAATTTATGTTTTACATTGTTAGTAAATTTCTTTATCTAGATATTTGTACATGTATTTATCTCACAGCTACAATTACCCTCTTGTTTTTTTGGCATTGTTATTAATAAGGTAGGCTAACTATTTAAAATTATAATAAATAAATTAGTAATAATATTTTAAGTGATAGAACATTAAAACAAGATAAATAAAAAGGTGAATTTAAGATAGTGCACAGGTTAAACATAAAAGTGTAGAATTTACAAGGATAATAAATATTTTCAAAATACAATTTCAAGAACTAACATTTATTTAAATTTGGAAAAAATATAGTAATAATTATATTTTAAGTTGACATTACAAATATTATTACTCCCCTAAACAATATTATTAATATTATATGGGCGATTAATAATGTTAACTTAACATTAAGATTATCCCTTTGATCTAATTAACACCATATTTGTCATCAATATTATTGTTGAAAATAAATGTTTGTAACGCCCCGACGTGCGAACCCCAAAGGACAACTAAAGCAACAATTACCACACAATTTTTTTTTTTAAAGTAAAACTAACATGCATGAGATGCACAAAAGTTATGACATGAAAACTCATTTTAACAAACCCAATATCATTTACGTCCCTTGGGGTACACGAGGATACATTACGAAACTTAATGCCATACATCAATGATAAAGAATGAAAGCCAAATCTAATCCATGACAAAGCATATATATAAAACCATCAATAAGAACCATTCCCTTAAAGAAATACAACATTTGAATAACATCTAATATGGATCCATATCCACACAAGGTGCACCAATGATAAACCTTACATCACATCCTTTTCATTACTTTACACTGTTCAAGTCTTACAATAATACAAATATGTTTCCCAATATAGCCGGAAACCGCATGACAAGATAACATGATACAAATGAACAGAGGAATACACAGTATCATAACTGGCTCCAAGCTGGATACAACTCTGGAGTCGCCGCAATAGCACCAATCTGCACCTCTTGATCCTCGACTGGGGACCCAATGGGGTGCTTAGCACGTTCCACCCGACCACGTGGGTCCGAAGACCCACCCCCCGTGCTAAGGAGCTGACAAGAAGAGACCTCAACCAAGAACATCCAAACAGGGAACCACAAGACTCAACATCATACAAAGGTATCATGAAACTCACGGATTACAATGACATAATCAACAACATTCATGAGTCAACCAAATCAAATGAAACTATGAAACTCATCACATTTAACCCAAGCAACAATAGTTAAGAAAGTCACCAAAGAGCATCCATAAATCATTCCCACAAGAATCTGAAACAACATAAAGACTACAATATCCAGAGGCGACAAGAACAAGAACGAGGGTGTCTAGTCAGGAGGGTCATCGCATAGCTCTCATGGGATCTCTTGGCACTTCCTCCAACCGAGGCGCCGGCACCCATCTATGGATTCCCTAGCCCTCGAAAACAACATAAAGATACAATAACCAGAGGCAACTACAACCAAGCACAAGGGTGTCAAGTGGAGAGTGTCATCGCATAGCTCTCATGGGATTCTCCTGGCCCTTCCTCCAATTGAGGCACCGGCACCCATCTATGGATCTCCTGGCCCTTCCTCCTAACTGAGGTGTCGGCACCATAGGGTAGCTAATGCGGAGCTGATAATCTCTCGTGAGGACGAGACTATGACTTTGCCAACCACGGCCTTCTCAGTCTATCACTAGTCTATGGTAGCCCTAGTGCATAGCCGAGGAATCCAATGTTTTATTATCTTGTACTTTTTTTAAACTACCCAACCCCCTAAATTCTATTGTTTAGGTTATCACTTGTTTAACCACTCTTTCGTGGGTTATCCTGAGCCCTTCCTCATCCTGAGGCGCCGGCGCCCACAAAGAGCCACTCTCCCTAAGACCCCTAACATAACACAACCAGGCAAGGGTTGTACTGTAACCGAAAAACAAATAATCTCAAGACCCAACTACGCGAGGCATTAACCATCTCGCTAAAAACACATAATCAACGTCTCAATTCATGTACAACCCTTTTAAAATCATGATATCAAAACACTAGCCACAACAAGGGCACATAAGAAAAAGAACATCAACTGACCATAATCTCAAGCCTCTGGAAACCAAAAGAATGACAATCCACAAACGAGGGTAAAATGAAGCAACAAGAGTTTCCAATGACACGGGGCTTCAAGCCAACTTCAACACCAACCCAATGAACAAAAGTTCGTCACATCAAAATAAGCTAAGAAGGTCATACTCATCAACACATCCAAGTCTTCAAGATATCCAAAATGATCCCAACCAAAATCAACTCAAGGAAAAGTCACGTCAAGACTAATAACCAACACGAACAAGCAACTACAACATCCACTCAAATTTCTTAATCGAAACACATCAAACTAATCCATCACAATTGTCGTAAAGATAATCGCATAATCAAACAAGGAACACAATAACCCAAATAACTATAAAATTAGTATGCACCAACATTCATCCATTAAATGATTTAAAAGAACTCAACATTTAAAAGAGTTTACTTGCTTTGCACAAATAAGCTTATCAACGCTTAAAATAAATCAAAGTATTATTATTGTTATTATATTTTTTTTTTTGATCACTTATTTTATTTATCTAAAAATCAACTATTAAATAGTTTACAAGGAAATAAGAATTCATTTACATAGACCCTTCATTTAACTAAATCAACTTAGTCAAAAATCATTTATCGTATTTACATTCATTCATCTATCTATATAAACAAACAAATTCAAATCACTTAATTGCCCACCCACTTCCCTTATCGAAACCAATTAACTTATCCAAAATGTCTATTCAAATTTTCTACAAGGTAACTAAAAATAAAACTATTTTATTTAATTTTAATCTAAAAAGAATCTCTAATCAACTAACCTAAAGTTAACTTAGGATGAATCTTTTCAATTACCTAATACGTAAATCCATTTTCACAAGTCATTTAACTAACCTACTTGAATACTTAGAATACTTCCATATTTCAATTCATTTATCTTTTAACTCAGTTATCTCTCATACACATAAATAATATTTATCACCACATCATCTACATACATCTGCAACTTACGACTTAAATCATAATGAAATATTTTCTTAAAACAATACTTTATTAACTATAATATCTAATTATTTTAAATTGGAATATAATTCCTCACATAATTACTCTTTTCTAATTTAAAAATAATTTCCTAACACTAACTACTAAATAAGGAGGAGATAGGTTTCTTTTATTTTCTTTTTAAAACAAAAGGAAATATCCTTCCATGTATAAACCTAATCTACAAAGGCTTACCAAAAGCTAAAAGAAATAAACTTCAGAAAAGATTAACTTACTACGCCTATGCCAGTCTAAAAGTTGTAGCTGTGACAGGTCGCTAATGTTTTCAGGGAGATTATATAAATTTAGATTACCAAACCATGCAAAGGAGCTCATCTAAACGCTGTATCCAATAACATTAATTTCCCTCAGCTTCGACTGGACAGAGGTAATTGGCAAAGGCTTGAAACATTGCGCAGACCAAGAGAATTAAATAATCTGCTCACTGTCCTCAATTTCTTCTCGTGAACAATCTTCTCATTGATGGCATTAGAGAAGACACACGAACCAAGCTTCCTCCAAGTTTGAGATGGTTACGGGTGCAAAACGTGAGAAGCCATTTTCAGGCTTGCGGATAACATTGGGTATTTGAAAATAAAAATAGGGAGTTTATTTGGTTATGTACAGAGCCTCAACTCTAACTGTTGTAACTAAGACAGGCTGCTGAGCATATTAGAAAGTGAATATTGGAATTTAGAAATATCGCTATCTACTTGCATTATTATCTAATCTCATATTTTATCTGTAAGACTAAAGAGAAGGAGAGTTAATGTACAAATTTCTATTTGCTGGCGAGTTCCCAGAGGCGTGCTCAAAATTGAAGTTTGGACAATGGTTCAGGGATGCTATTTAATAATCTTTGAGCACGTTCTTGATGAGCTGAAAATGGAAGTTTTGAAAGAGTGAATGGACATCATCGAGGCATAAGAGATAGAGGAATTTTGTCAGATGATATGGTTGCAATTTCCTTGGTAGACTTGTCTGCAGATTGAGAATGCATTGACAGGGCGTGTGAACTATTTGACAGAATGCGTTCAAGAAATGAGGTCACAGGCATGCAATGAGAGAAGATCAAGTGTAATAAAAGCCAGTGAGATGGAGAGGGTTTAAATATGATTAATTTTCATTGTTCTAAGTGTTGACTTTAATGCCGACTCCAAGCTAGCCTTGAGCTTAATAGTAACTATGTTAAGGGAATTCCTTGAAACTCAAGAATTCAAACATATTACCCATATGGTATTAGGGATCTATACCCACGATGATCAGAAGCAACGAAGGAATATAAAAGAAATAAAAATATATATATATAGAGAACCACGCTGGTGACAAAGTCCCACAAGAAGATGAGATAATCATATTAAATGAGCCAGTAGTGAAAGACTTTATAAATAAACTGAGACTCAAAAGTGCACACGCTGCCCTTGATTGGCAAGGAATCCAACACTAGTTATTGAACGTTTAGCTAACTGGTGAATCAATGGAATTTTGCATGTTACGATATTGCTCCATAACCGCTTTGTGAAGAATGGAAAACATAATTAGGAAACGCTTGTATCTAATCACCGAACTAGTCCATTTACGAGGCGGACAAAACATATTTCAATATATGGAACATAGAGTTTGGAACATGAATTGTTTTATCTAAAACGTAGCTCGCAAGGAAAAAACTTGTAAATAACCTTGATATTAAGGAGAGGTAAGAACTCCAAAGAGATGTCTTGGGTGGATGATCTATAGGAATAGGTTGCTTAAGGAAATTAAAAGAACACAGAATGGGTTTATACAAAGAATTTAGCAACTTTATAGCAGATGCAATCAGGAGGAGCAACGCCAAATTCTGCCCGCTAAGAGTAAAGAAAAAAGGTATTTATTTGCTCATATAAATTAGTATAGCACATGATAACAGCCATAAGGGATATCATGGAAACAATAATAGCAAATTCATTTTATAATGAAGCAAACACAACAAAATAAACTTTCAAACTGACCTCGAAATTTTGCACTAGTTGGAATCACACGGATTCTCTGCAACCATTGCTAGCTTCCTATTCTTCCTGGAGTCCTTCGTCGGCTGTCAAAGAAGAAGTCCGGTATAGGTTTCTTTCGCAGCCCAATGCTCTGATCCAGAACTTCAGAAACCTCCTGCTAGATATTCTACTTCCCCCCAGATGTCCGAGCTCTCCTCCTTTCAATTGATTCTACTTCCAGCATATATCCACAAGATTATGCTTTTTTTTAATTTTGATTTTTGTTTTATTTTTTTTATTTTTATTTTTATTTACTTTATTTGTTTTATTTTTTTAAAAAAAAAATTAAAACTATAACAATCACAAAAAGGGAAAGATTCATTTCCATAATTATTTCAAAACTAAAAATCCACAAAAAACGGCAAGATTTCCTAACTACAATTTGATTGAAGTCATGCATGTGCATGATTTATTCCTTTTTCTATTCTATCATGCTTTAATATCAGTTCAGAAATCTTTTCATCAAGATTTATTTAAAATCACCTTCTCTTTCCATTTAATTAATTAAAGTCTCACAATCCCGAAATTCTCAATTATTATTAATTGTAATTTAAAAGGTATTTATTTATTTACTTATTTATCTTCTAATAACTCAATTTCATTACTTATAAACATTTACTTTCTATTTCAAGAAATTGATTTGTTTTAATTATTATTATTATTATAAATTCTAAATTTATAAGATTATCAGGCAAGCAAATTATAATTTAACTAATTGATTAATCAAGACTAACCAAATATCAATTTTATCACCTAACTTAAAGTCAATTAAACAAGGAAATTGACAAGGTGTCTCAAATCAACCTAACATACTTACACCACTTTGACGAAGAACCAAATGCAGAGGGGCACTACAACCTCCCCCCCTACGCTTCGACTTACTCCAGGAAGTCGAGCTCAGGCACAAACCATAAACTAAAATAATATTGATAGTTATAAACACAAGCACACAATAACAAAATCACCAATTAAACACCGTCAAGTAAGGCAGGAAAATTAAACAACCCAAAAATAAGGAAATGTTACCAAAACGAAAGTGGTGACGGAGTTGCAACCAAACTGACTTGCCAAACACAAGGACGGATGACCAACTAGGTTGGGGAAACTTCTTGTCAACTCCTATTTTCCACATCAGACCCATTGGGTGTTTAGGATGCTCGCCCTTTCCTGACAATGCAGGTGGAATCGAGTCTTAGTTCCTGCAATCCTGCATACAAACAAACATTGTGCACAACATATATATATCAATTAAACCTAGTGTAGAGGGAATTGCAATGTTGTATGCCTCTCACAAGTGAGTGATACGACATCGTCCTTCTAACACACTACCATCAGTGAAACAACATAAATGATCATCAATACAATTACTAATCAAATGAAAACATTTTATTAAGTCTAGATGCTACTCATAACCAATTAATTACCTTCATCCTTGAAATTTGAAGTCGACTACCTGAAAATCACAAACTAGGGTGGAAACATAACACATTAGTACTAAACATTCAAGAGGGTTCTTTACCCTCGATAAGCCACATTTCCATAAAACATAGCATAATTATTCACACAAGCACATATTTTCATTAAACATTATCATTTTCCCACAAAGCACTCCACTTCAATCCTGATTCAACACCAAATTTCACAACAATTTAACAAGCCGATCAAAATTCTACACGTTCACAGATTCAAGAAAACATAATTCATCACTCAAGGCCAACAAAAAAGAAAATTCCATGCACACATGACATATTCGTACACAAAAATTTCACATCACTTGAAACTACATCATACAATGATACAAGGGTTCATAGTGCATCCCTGACAGGAAGGATATTAGTCCATTGCGCACTACACCAAGGGTCCTATCCTTTCCCATCAGTTTCCTCCACCATCTACCCGACACCAGCTAACAGAAGAACTCAAGTTCACAACAATGACAATAGAAAAGTGAAACACAAGACTCAAGGGTTTAGGCGCAAGGTTACATAGTGAGCACACATAGTGCCCAGTGTATGAACCTGGCTCTGATACCACGTTGTAACGCCCCGACGTGCGAACCCCAAAGGACAACTAAAGCAACAATTACCACACAATTTTTTTTTTAAAGTAAAACTAACATGCATGAGATGCACAAAAGTTATGACATGAAAACTCATTTTAACAAACCCAATATCATTTACGTCCCTTGGAGTACACGAGGATACATTACAAAACTTAATGCCATACATCAATGATAAAGAATGAAAGCCAAATCTAATCCATGACAAAGCATATATATAAAACCATCAATAAGAACCATTCCCTTAAAGAAATACAACATTTGAATAACATCTAATATGGATCCATATCCACACAAGGTGCACCAATGATAAACCTTACATCACATCCTTTTCATTACTTTACACTGTTCAAGTCTTACAATAATACAAATATGTTTCCCAATATAGCCAGAAACCGCATGACAAGATAACATGATACAAATGAACAGAGGAATACACAGTATCATAATTGGCTCCAAGCTGGATACAACTCTGGAGTCGCCGCAACAGCACCAATTTGCACCTCTTGATCCTCGACTGGGGACCCAATGGGGTGCTTAGCACGTTCCACCCGACCACGTGGGTCCGAAGACCCACCCCCCGTGCTAAGGAGCTGACAAGAAGAGACCTCAACCAAGAACATCCAAACAGGGAACCACAAGACTCAACATCATACAAAGGTATCATGAAACTCACGGATTACAATGACATAATCAACAACATTCATGAGTCAACCAAATCAAATGAAACTATGAAACTCATCACATTTAACCCAAGCAACAACAGTTAAGAAAGTCACCAAAGAGCATCCATAAATCATTTCCACAAGAATCTGAAACAACATAAAGACTACAATATCCAGAGGCAAGACAAGAACAAGAACGAGGGTGTCTAGTCGGGAGGGTCATCACATAGCTCTCATGGGATCTCCTGGAACTTCCTCCAACCGAGGCGCCGACACCCATCTATGGATTCCCTAGCCCTCGAAAACAACATAAAGATACAATAACCAGAGGCAATTACAACCAAGCACAAGGGTGTCAAGTGGAGAGTGTCATCGCATAGCTCTCATGGGATTCTCCTGGCCCTTCCTCCAACTGAGGCGCCGGCACCCATCTATGGATCTCCTGGCCCTTCCTCCTAACTGAGGCACCGGAAACATAGGGTAGCTAATGCGGAGCCAATAATCTCTTGTGAGGACGAGACTATGACTTTGCTGACCACGGCCTTCTCAGTCTATCACTAGTCTATGGTAGCCCTAGTGCATAACCGAGGAATCCAATGTTTTATTATCTTGTGTTTTTTAAACTACCCAACCCTCTAAATTCTATTGTTTAGGTTATCACTTGTTTAACTACTCTTTCATGGGTTATCCTGAGCCCTTCCTCATCCTGAGGCGCCGGGGCCCACGAAGAGCCACTCTCCCTATGACCCCTAACATATCTCAAAGCAGGCAAGGGTTGTACCGTAACCGAAAAACAAATAATCTCAAGACCAAACTACGCGAGGCATTAACCATCTCGCTATAACACATAATCAATGCCTCAACAATTCATGTACAACCCTTTTAAAATCATGATATCAAAACACTTGCCTCATCAAGGGCACATAAAGAGAGAACATCAACTGACAATAATCTCAAGCCTCTGGAAGCCAAAAGAACGACAACCCACAAACAACGGTAAAATGAAGCAACAAGAGTTTGTCAATGATACGAGACTTCAAGCCAACCTCAACACCAACCCAATGAATAAAAGCTCGCCAAATCAAAATAAACTAAGAAGGTCATACTCATCAAAACATCCAAGACTTCAAGATATTCAAAAGGATCCCAACCAAAATCAACTCAAGGAAAAGTCACGTCAAGATAAAACATCAAATCATATAATAACCAACACGAACAAGCAACTACAACATCCACTCAGATTACTTAATCGAAACACATCAAGCTAATCCATCACAATTTCGTAAAGATAATCACATAATCAAACAAGGGACACAATAACCCAAGTAATTATAAAATTAGTATGCACTAACATTCATCCATTAAATGATTTAAAAGAACTCAACATTTAAAAGAGTTTACTTGCTTTGCACAAATAAGCTTATCAACGCTTAAAATAAATCAAAGTATTATTTTTTATCTTGATCACTTATTTTATTTATCTACAAATCAACTATTAAATAGTTTACAAGGAAATAAGAATTCATTTACATAGACCCTTCATTTAACTAAATCAACTTAGTCAAAAATCATTTATCGTATTTACATTCATTCATCTATCTATATAAACAAACAAATTCAAATCACTTAATTGCCCACCCACTTCCCTTATCGAAACCAATTAACTTATCCAAAATGTCTATTCAAATTTTCTACAAGGTAACTAAAAATAAAACTATTTTATTTAATTTTAATCTAAAAAGAATCTCTAATCAACTAACCTAAAGTTAACTTAGGATGAATCTTTTCAATTACCTAATACGTAAATCCATTTTCACAAGTCATTTAACTAACCTACTTGAATACTTAGAATACTTCCATATTTCAATTCATTTATCTTTTAACTCAGTTATCTCTCATACACATAAATAATATTTATCACCACATCATCTACATACATCTGCAACTTACGACTTAAATCATAATGAAATATTTTCTTAAAACAATACTTTATTAACTATAATATCTAATTATTTTAAATTGGAATATAATTCCTCACATAATTACTCTTTTCTAATTTAAAAATAATTTCCTAACACTAACTACTAAATAAGGAGGAGATAGGTTTCTTTTATTTTCTTTTTAAAACAAAAGGAAATATCCTTCCATGTATAAACCTAATCTACAAAGGCTTACCAAAAGCTAAAAGAAATAAACTTCAGAAAAGATTAACTTACTACGCCTATGCCAGTCTAAAAGTTGTAGCTGTGACAGGTCGCTAATGTTTTCAGGGAGATTATATAAATTTAGATTACCAAACCATGCAAAGGAGCTCATCTAAACGCTGTATCCAATAACATTAATTTCCCTCAGCTTCGACTGGACAGAGGTAATTGGCAAAGGCTTGAAACATTGCGCAGACCAAGAGAATTAAATAATCTGCTCACTGTCCTCAATTTCTTCTCGTGAACAATCTTCTCATTGATGGCATTAGAGAAGACACACGAACCAAGCTTCCTCCAAGTTTGAGATGGTTACGGGTGCAAAACGTGAGAAGCCATTTTCAGGCTTGCGGATAACATTGGGTATTTGAAAATAAAAATAGGGAGTTTATTTGGTTATGTACAGAGCCTCAACTCTAACTGTTGTAACTAAGACAGGCTGCTGAGCATATTAGAAAGTGAATATTGGAATTTAGAAATATCGCTATCTACTTGCATTATTATCTAATCTCATATTTTATCTGTAAGACTAAAGAGAAGGAGAGTTAATGTACAAATTTCTATTTGCTGGCGAGTTCCCAGAGGCGTGCTCAAAATTGAAGTTTGGACAATGGTTCAGGGATGCTATTTAATAATCTTTGAGCACGTTCTTGATGAGCTGAAAATGGAAGTTTTGAAAGAGTGAATGGACATCATCGAGGCATAAGAGATAGAGGAATTTTGTCAGATGATATGGTTGCAATTTCCTTGGTAGACTTGTCTGCAGATTGAGAATGCATTGACAGGGCATGTGAACTA
Source organism: Sequoia sempervirens (assembly GCA_007258455.2). Classification (NCBI taxonomy): domain Eukaryota; kingdom Viridiplantae; phylum Streptophyta; class Pinopsida; order Cupressales; family Cupressaceae; genus Sequoia; species Sequoia sempervirens. The sequence goes on along the minus strand of VDFB02193867.1, from coordinate 141,322,306 downwards.
TTTGACAGAATGCATTCAAGAAATGAGATCACAGGCATGCAATGAGAGAAGATCAAGTGTAATAAAAGCCAGTGAGATGGAGAGGATATAAATACGATTAATTTTCATTGTTCTAAGTGTTGACTTTAATGCCGACTCCAAGCTAGCCTTGAGCTTAACAGTAACTATGTTAAGGGAATTCCTTGAAACTCAAGAATTCAAACATATTACCCATATGGTATCAGGGATCTATACCCACGATGATCAGAAGCAACAAAGGAATATAAAAGAAATAAAAATATATATATAGAGAACCACGCTGGTGACAAAGTCCCACAAGAAGATGAGATAATCATATTAAATGAGCCAGTAGTGAAAGACTTTATAAATAAACTGAGACTCAAAAGTGCACACGCTGCCCTTGATTTGCAAGGAATCCAACACTAGTTATTGAACGTTTAGCTAACCGGTGAATCAATGGAATTTTGCATGTTACGATATTGCTCCATAACCGCGTTGTGAAGAATGGAAAACATAATTAGGAAAAGCTTGTTATCTAATCACCGAACTAGTCCATTTACGAGGCGGATAAAACATATTTCAATATATGGAACACAGAGTTTGGAACATGAATTGTTTTATCTAAAACGTAGCTCCCAAGGAAAAAAACTTGTAAATAACCTTGATATTAAGGAGAGGTAAGAACTCCAAAGAGATGTCTTGGGTGGATGATCTACAGGAATAGGTTGCTTAAGGAAATTAAAAGAACACAGAATGGGTTTATACAAAGAATTTAGCAACTTTATAGCAGATGCAATCAGGAGGAGCAACGCCAAATTCTGCCAGCTAAGAGTAAAGAAAAAAGGTATTTATTTGCTCATATAAATTAGTATAGCACAGGATAACAGCCATAAGGGATATCATGGAAACAATAATAGCAAATTCATTTTATAATGAAGCAAACACAACAAAATAAACCTTCAAACTGACCTCGAAATTTTGCACTAGTTGGAATCACACGGGTTCTCTGCAACCATTGCTAGCTTCCTATTCTTCCTGGAGTCCTTCGTCGGCTGTCAAAGAAGATGTCCGGTATAGGTTTCTTTCGCAGCCCAATGCTCTGATCCAGAACTTCAGAAACCTCCTGCTAGATATTCTACTTCCCCCCAGACGTAAGAGCTCTCTCTCCTTTCTCCCCTCTTTCAATTGATTCTACTTCCAGCATATATCCACAAGATTATGCTTTTTTTTAATTTTGATTTTTGTTTTATTTTTTTATTTTTTTTACTTTATTTGTTTTATTTTTTTAAAAGAATTAAAACTATAACAATCACAAAAAGGGAAAGATTCATTTCCATAATTATTTCAAAACTAAAAATCCACAAAAAACGGCAAGATTTCCTAACTACAATTTGATTGAAGTCATGCATGTGCATGATTTATTCCTTTTTCTATTCTATCATGCTTTAATATCAGTTCAGAAATCTTTTCATCAAGATTTATTTAAATCACCTTCTTCCATTTAATTAATTAAAGTCTCAATAACTCAAATTCTCAATTATTATTAATTGTAAATTTAAAAGGTATTTATTTATTTACTTATTTATCTCCAACAACCTTCCAATTTCATTACTTATAAACATTTACTTTCATTTCAAGAAATTGGATTTGTTTTAATTATTATTATTATTATTATAAATTCTAAATTTATAAGATTATCAGGCAAGCAAATTATAATTTAACTAATTGATTAATCAAGACTAACCAAATATCAATTTTATCACCTAACTTAAAGTCAATTAAACAAGGAAATTGACAAGGTGTCTCAAATCAACCTAACATACTTACACCACTTTGACGAAGAACCAAATGCAGAGGGGCACTACATCCCCCCCCCCTACGCTTCGACTTACTCCAGGAAGTCGAGCTCAGGCACAAACCATAAACTAAAATAATATTGATAGTTATAAACACAAGCACACAATAACAAAATCACCAATTAAACAATCGGGCTGGCAAGGCAGAAAATTAAACAAACCAAACATAGGGAGATGATACCAAAATGAAAGTGGTGACGGAGTTGCAACCAAACTGACTTGCCAAACACAAGGACGGATGCCGATCTTGGTTTGGGAAACTTCTTGTCAACTCCTATTTTCCACATCAGACCCATTGGGTGTTTGGGATGCTCGCCCTTTCCTGACAATGCAGGTGGAATCGAGGCTTAGTTCCTGCAATCCTGCATACAAACAAACATTGTGCACAACATATATATATCAAATCAACCTAGTGTAGAGGGAATTGCAATGTTGTATGCCTCTCACAAATGAGTGATACGACATCGTCCTTCTAACACGCTCATCAATGAACCATCATAAATGATTATTAATACAATTACTAATCAAATGAAAACACCGTATTAAGTCAACATGTTAAACATAGCCAATTAATTACCTTCATCCTTAAGGTTTGAAGTCGACTACCTGAAAATAACAAACTAGGGTGGAAACATAACACATTAGTACTAAACATTTAAGGGGGTTCTTTACCCTCGATAAGGAACATTTCCATAAAACATAGCATAATTATTCACATAAGCACATATTTTCATTAAACATCATCCTTTTGACACAAAGCACTCCACTTCAATCCTGATTCAACACCAAATTTCACAACAATTTTATCAAGCCAATCAAAATTCTACACCTTCACAGATTCAAGAAAACATAATTCGTCACTCAAAGACAACAAAAGGGAACATTCCACGCACGCTTGACATATTCACACAAAAAAAGTTCACAGCACTGGAAACTACATCACACAACGATACAAAGGTCCATAGTGCATCCCTGATAGGAAGGATATCAGTGCATTGCGCACTACACCGAGGGTCCTATCCCTTTCCCATCAGTTTCCTGCACCATCTACCCGACACCAGCTAATAGAAGAACTCAGGTTCACAACAATGACAATAGAAAAGTGAAACTCAAGACTCAAGGGTTTAGGCGCAAGGTTACATAGTGAGCGCACATAGTGCCCAGTGTATGAACCTAGGCTCTGATACCATGTTGTAACGCCCCGTCGTGCGAACCCAAAAGGACAACTAAGGCAACGATTAACACACAATTTTTTTTAAAGTAAAACTAACATGCATGAGATGCACAAAAGTTATGACATGAAAATTCATTTAAACAAACCCAATATCATTTACGTCCCTTGGGGTACACGAGGATACATTACGAAACTTAATGCCATACACCAATGATAAAGAATGAAATTCAAATCTAATCCATGACGAAGCATATATATAAACCATCAATAAGAACCATTCACTTAAATAAATACAATACTTTGAATAACGTCTGATATGGATCCATATCCACACAAACTTCACCAATGATAAACATTACATCACATCCTTTTCATTACTTTACACTGTTCAAGTCTTACAATGATACAAATATGTTTCCCAATATAGACGGAAACCGCGTGACAAGATAACATGATACAAATGAATAGAGGAATACACAGTATCATAACTGGCTCCAAGCTGGATACAACTCTGGAGTCACTGCAACAGCACCAATCTGCACCTCTCGATCCTCGACTGGGGACCCAATGGGGTGCTTAGCACGTTCCACCCGACCATGTGGGTCCGAAGACCCACCCCCCGTGCTAAGGAGCTGACAAGAAGAGACCACAACCAAGAACATCCAAACAGGGAACCACAAGACTCAACATCATACAAAGGTATCATGAAACTCACGGATTACAATGACATAATCAACAACATTCATGAGTCAACCAAATCAAATGAAACTATGAAACTCATCACATTTAACCCAAGCAACAATAGTTAAGAAAGTCACCAAAGAGCATCCATAAATCATTTCCACAAGAATCTGAAACAACATAAAGACTACAATATCCAGAGGCGACAAGGACAAGAACGAGGGTATCTAGTCGGGAGGGTCATTGCATAGCTCTCATGGGATCTCCTGGCACTTCCTCCAACCGAGGCACCGGCACCCATCTAGGGACTCCCTAGCCCTCGAAAACAACATAAAGATACAATAACCAGAGGCAACTACAACCAAGCACAAGGGTGTCAAGTGGAGAGTGTCATCGCATAGCTCTCATGGGATTCTCCTGGCCCTTCCTCCAATTGAGGCACCGGCACCCATCTATGGATCTCCTGGCCCTTCCTCCTAACTAAGGCGCCGGCACCATAGGGTAGCTAATGCGGAGCCGATAATCTCTCGTGAGGACGAGACTATGACTTTGCCGACCACGGCCTTCTCAGTCTATCACTAGTCTATGGTAGCCCTAGTGCATAGCCGAGGAATCCAATGTTTTATTATCTTGTGTTTTTTTTAAACTACCCAACCCCCTAAATTCTATTGTTTAGGTTATCACTTGTTTAACCACTCTTTCGTGGGTTATCCTGAGCCCTTCCTCATCCTGAGGCGCCGGCGCCCACAAAGAGCCACTCTCCCTAAGACCCCTAACATAACACAACCAGGCAAGGGTTGTACTGTAACCGAAAAACAAATAATCTCAAGACCCAACTACGCGAGGCATTAACCATCTCGCTAAAAACACATAATCAATGTCTCAATTCATGTACAACCCTTTTAAAATCATGATATCAAAACACTAGCCACAACAAGGGCACATAAGAAAAAGAACATCAACTGACCATAATCTCAAGCCTCTGGAAACCAAAAGAACAACAATCCACAAACGAGGGTAAAATGAAGCAACAAGAGTTTCCAATGACACGGGGCTTCAAGCCAACTTCAACACCAACCCAATGAACAAAAGTTCGTCACATCAAAATAAGCTAAGAAGGTCATACTCATCAACACATCCAAGTCTTCAAGATATCCAAAATGATCCCAACCAAAATCAACTCAAGGAAAAGTCACGTCAAGACTAATAACCAACACGAACAAGCAACTACAACATCCACTCAAATTTCTTAATCGAAACACATCAAACTAATCCATCACAATTGTCGTAAAGATAATCGCATAATCAAACAAGGAACACAATAACCCAAATAACTATAAAATTAGTATGCACCAACATTCATCCATTAAATGATTTAAAAGAACTCAACATTTAAAAGAGTTTACTTGCTTTACACAAATAAGCTTATCAACGCTTAAAATAAATCAAAGTATTATTATTGTTATTATATTTTTTTTTTTTATCACTTATTTTATTTATCTAAAAATCAACTATTAAATAGTTTACAAGGAAATAAGAATTCATTTACATAGACCCTTCATTTAACTAAATCAACTTAGTCAAAAATCATTTATCGTATTTACATTCATTCATCTATCTATATAAACAAACAAATTCAAATCACTTAATTGCCCACCCACTTCCCTTATCGAAACCAATTAACTTATCCAAAATGTCTATTCAAATTTTCTAAAAGGTAACTAAAACTAAAACTATTTTATTTAATTTTAATCTAAAAAGAATCTCTAATCAACTAACCTAAAGTTAACTTAGGATGAATCTTTTCAATTACCTAATACGTAAATCCATTTTCACAAGTCATTTAACTAACCTACTTGAATACTTAGAATACTTCCATATTTCAATTCATTTATCTTTTAACTCAGTTATCTCTCATACACATAAATAATATTTATCACCACATCATCTACATACATCTGCAACTTACGACTTAAATCATAATGAAATATTTTCTTAAAACAATACTTTATTAACTATAATATATAATTATTTTAAATTGGAATATAATTCCTCACATAATTACTCTTTTCTAATTTAAAAATAATTTCCTAACACTAACTACTAAATAAGGAGGAGATAGGTTTCTTTTATTTTCTTTTTAAAACAAAAGGAAATATCCTTCCACGTATAAACCTAATCTACAAAGGCTTACCAAAAGCTAAAAGAAATAAACTTCAGAAAAGATTAACTTACTACGTCTATGCCAGTCTAAAAGTTGCAGTTGTGACAGGTCGCTAATGTTTTCAGGGAGATTATATAAATTTAGATTACCAGACCATGCAAAGGAGCTCATCTAAACGCTGTATCCAATAACATTAATTTCCCTCAGCTTCGACTGGACAGAGGTAATTGGCAAAGGCTTGAAACATTGCTACTCAAGAGAATTAAATAATCGGCCATCAGTCTTCAATTTCTTTCTCGGAACAATCAGCTTCATCGATGACGAGAAGACACACATCAACCAAGCCTCCAAGTTTGAGATGGTTACGGTGCAAAACGATAAGCCATCATCTCGTGCTTGCGATAACATTGGGTAATGAAAATAAAATGGAGTTTATTTTGGTTATGTACCAACTCTAACTCCATCAGAATTCAAGACAGTCACGAAAGCATATTAGAAAAGTGAATATTGGAATTTAGGAAATATCGCTATCTACTTGCATTATTATCTAATCTCATATTTTATCTCAGTAAGACTAAAGAGAAGGAGATAATGCAATAAATTTCTATTTGTCAAGAAGTTCCCGTGAGGCGGCCAAATAAAATTGAAGTTTGGACAATGGTTCGTGGATGCTATTTATCAATCTTTGAGCACGCTCTTGATGAGCTGAAAAATGGAAGTTTTGAAAGAGTGAATGGACATCATCGCAGGCATAAGAGATAGAGGAATTTTGTCGATGATATGGTTGCAATTTCCTTGGTAGACTTGTCTGCAGATTGAGAATGCATTGACAGGGCGTGTGAACTATTTGACAGAATGCGTTCAAGAAATGAGGTCACAGGCATGCAATGAGAGAAGATCAAGTGTAATAAAAGCCAGTGAGATGGAGAGGATATAAATACGATTAATTTTCATTGTTCTAAGTGTTGAATTTAATGCCGACTCCAAGCTAGCCTTGAGCTTAACAGTAACTATGTTAAGGGAATTCCTTGAAACTCAAGAATTCAAACATATTACCCATATGGTATCAGGGATCTATACCCACGATGATCAGAAGCAACGAAGGAATATAAAAGAAATAAAAATATATATATAGAGAACCACGCTGGTGACAAAGTCCCACAAGAAGATGAGATAATCATATTAAATGAGCCAGTAGTGAAAGACTTTATAAATAAACTGAGACTCAAAAGTGCACACGCTGCCCTTGATTGGCAAGGAATCCAACACTAGTTATTGAACGTTTAGCTAACCGGTGAATCAATGGAATTTTGCATGTTACGATATTGCTCCATAACCGCGTTGTGAAGAATGGAAAACATAATTAGGAAAAGCTTGTATCTAATCACCGAACTAGTCCATTTACGAGGCGGATAAAACATATTTCAATATATGGAACACAGAGTTTGGAACATGAATTGTTTTATCTAAAACGTAGCTCGCAAGGAAAAAACTTGTAAATAACCTTGATATTAAGGAGAGGTAAGAACTCCAAAGAGATGTCTTGGGTGGATGATCTACAGGAATAGGTTGCTTAAGGAAATTAAAAGAACACAGAATGGGTTTATACAAAGAATTTAGCAACTTTATAGCAGATGCAATCAGGAGGAGCAACGCCAAATTCTGCCCACTAAGAGTAAAGAAAAAAGGTATTTATTTGCTCATATAAATTAGTATAGCACAGGATAACAGCCATAAGGGATATCATGGAAACAATAATAGCAAATTCATTTTATAATGAAGCAAACACAACAAAATAAACCTTCAAACTGACCTCGAAATTTTGCACTAGTTGGAATCACACGGGTTCTCTGCAACCATTACTAGCTTCCTATTCTTCCTGGAGTCCTTCGTCGGCTGTCAAAGAAGATGTCCGGTATAGGTTTCTTTCGCAGCCCAATGCTCTGATCCAGAACTTCAGAAACCTCCTGCTAGATATTCTACTTCCCCCCAGACGTAAGAGCTCTCTCTCCTTTCTCCCCTCTTTCAATTGATTCTACTTCCAGCATATATCCACAAGATTATGCTTTTTTTTAATTTTGATTTTTGTTTTATTTTTTTATTTTTTTTACTTTATTTGTTTTATTTTTTTAAAAGAATTAAAACTATAACAATCACAAAAAGGGAAAGATTCATTTCCATAATTATTTCAAAACTAAAAATCCACAAAAAACGGCAAGATTTCCTAACTACAATTTGATTGAAGTCATGCATGTGCATGATTTATTCCTTTTTCTATTCTATCATGCTTTAATATCAGTTCAGAAATCTTTTCATCAAGATTTATTTAAAATCACCTTCTCTTTCCATTTAATTAATTAAAGTCTCACAATACCGAAATTCTCAATTATTATTAATTGCAATTAAAAGGTATTTATTTATTTGTTTATCTTCTAACAACTCAATTTCATTACTTATAAACATTTACTTTCCATTTCAAGAAATTGATTTGTTTTAATTATTATTATTATTATTTTAAATTCTAAATTTATAAGATTATCATGCAAGCAAATTATAATTTAACTAATTGATTAATCAAGGCCCTATAAAAATATTAAGTTTCCTTCATAAATCCAATCATACATCCATAATAAAATAACCAAATCAACAATAATATAACAGCATAACCGCTTACCTAAATGCCCAAAAGGACTGATACGGAGGGGCATTACATCCTCCCCCCCTTAGGCATCGACTTACTCCTGGAAGTCGAGCTCAAGCCTAAACGTAGTAACACAACAATATCAACAATTATAAGCACAAGCACATAGTAACAAAATCATCAATTAAACACCATCAAGTAAGCCAGGAAATTAAACAATCCAAAAATAAGGAAATAATACCAAAACGAAAGTGGTGACGGAGTGGCAACCAAACTGACTTGCCAAACACAAGGACGGATGACGAACTAGGTTGGGGGAAACTTCTTGTTAGCTCCTAATTTCCACATCAGACACATTGGGTGTTTAGGATGCTCGCCCTTTCCTGACAATGCAGGTGGAATCGAGGCTTAGTTCCGGCAATCCTGCATACAAACAAACATTGTGCACAACATATATATATCAAATCGACCTAGTGTAGAGGGAATTGCAATGTTGTATGCCTCTCACAAATGAGTGATACGACATCGTCCTTCTAACACACTATCATCAATGAAACATCATAAATGATCATTAATACAATTACTAATCAAATGAAAAAAAATTATTAAGTCCAGATGCTAAACATAACCAATTAATTACCTTCATCCTCGAGATTTGAAACTGACCACCTGAAAATCATAAACTAAGGTGGAAACATAACACATTAGTACTAAACATTGAAGAGGATTCTTCACCCTCGCTATGCCACATTTCCATAAAACACAACATAATTATCCACACTAGCAGATATTCTCATTAAACATCATCATTTTCACACAAAACACTCTACTTCAATCATTAATCAACACCACAACTCACAACAGTTTCAACAAAAGACAAAATTTCACACCTTCACAGATTCAGGAAAAACATAATCCATCACTCAAGGCCAACAAAAAGGAAAATTCCATGCACACATAACATATTCACACACAAAAAATTCACATCACTTGAAACTACATCATACAATGATACAAGGGTTCATAGTGCATCCCTGACAGGAAGGATATCGGTGCATTGCGCACTACACCGAGGGTCCTATCCTTTCCCATCAGTTTCCTGCACCATCTACCCGACACCAGCTAACAGAAGAACTCAAGTTCACAACAATGACAATAGAAAAGTGAAACACAAGACTCAAGGGTCTAGGCGCAAGGTTACATAGTGGGCACACATAGTGCCCAGTGTATGAAGCTATGCTCTGATACCATGTTGTAACGCCCCGACGTGCGAACCCCAAAGGACAACTAAAGCAACAATTACCACACAATTTTTTTTTTTTTAAGTAAAACTAACATGCATGAGATGCACAAAAGTTATGACATGAAAACTCATTTTAACAAACCCAATATCATTTACGTCCCTTGGGGTACACGAGGATACATTATGAAACTTAATGCCATACATCAATGATAAAGAATGAAAGCCAAATCTAATCCATGACAAAGCATATATATAAAACCATCAATAAGAACCATTCCCTTAAAGAAATACAACATTTGAATAACATCTAATATGGATCCACATCCACACAAGGTGCACCAATGATAAACATTACATCACATCCTTTTCATTACTTTACACTGTTCAAGTCTTACAATGATACAAATATGTTTCCCAATATAGACGGACCGCATGACAAGATAACATGATACAAATGAACAGAGGAATACACAGTATCATAACTGGCTCCAAGCTGGATACAACTCTGGAGTCACTGCAACAACACCAATCTGCACCTCTCGATCCTCGACTGGGGACCCAATGGGGTGCTTAGCACGTTCCACCCGACCACGTGGGTCCGAAGACCCACCCCCCGTGCTAAGGAGCTGACAAGAAGAGACCTCAACCAAGAACATCCAAACAGGGAACCACAAGACTCAACATCATACAAAGGTATCATGAAACTCACGGATTACAATGACATAATCAACAACATTCATGAGTCAACCAAATCAAATGAAACTATGAAACTCATCACATTTAACCCAAGCAACAACAGTTAAGAAAGTCACCAAAGAGCATCCATAAATCATTTCCACAAGAATCTGAAACAACATAAAGACTACAATATCCAGAGGTGACAAGAACAAGAACGAGGGTGTCTAGTCGGGAGGGTCATCGCATAGCTCTCATGGGATCTCCTGGCACTTCCTCCAACCGAGGCGCCGGCACCCATCTATGGATTCCCTAGCCCTCAAAAACAACATAAAGATACAATAACCAGAGGCAACTACAACCAAGCACAAGGGTGTCAAGTGGAGAGTGTCATCGCATAGCTCTCATGGGATTCTCCTGGCCCTTCCTCCAACTGAGGCGCCGGCACCCATCTATGGATCTCCTGGCCCTTCCTCCTAACTGAGGCGCCGGCACCATAGGGTAGCTAATGCGGAGCCGATAATCTCTCATGAGGACGAGACTATGACTTTGCCGACCACGGCCTTCTCAGTCTATCACTAGTCTATGGTAGCCCTAGTGCATAGCCGAGGAATCCAATGTTTTATTATCTTGAATTTTTTTTAAACTACCCAACCTCCTAATTCTATTGTTTAGGTTATCACTTGTTTAACCACTCTTTCGTGGGTTATCCTGAGCCCTTCCTCATCCTGAGGCGCCGGCGCCCACAAAGAGCCACTCTCCCTAAGACCCCTAACATAACACAACCAGGCAAGGGTTGTACTGTAACCGAAAAACAAATAATCTCAAGACCCAACTACGCGAGGCATTAACCATCTCGCTAAAAACACATAATCAACGTCTCAATTCATGTACAACCCTTTTAAAATCATGATATCAAAACACTAGCCACAACAAGGGCACATAAGAAAAAGAACATCAACTGACCATAATCTCAAGCCTCTGGAAACCAAAAGAACGACAATCCACAAACGAGGATAAAATGAAGCAACAAGAGTTTCCAATGACACGGGGCTTCAAGCCAACTTCAACACCAACCCAATGAACAAAAGTTCGTCACATCAAAATAAGCTAAGAAGGTCATACTCATCAACACATCCAAGTCTTCAAGATATCCAAAATGATCCCAACCAAAATCAACTCAAGGAAAAGTCACGTCAAGACTAATAACCAACACGAACAAGCAACTACAACATCCACTCAAATTTCTTAATCGAAACACATCAAACTAATCCATCACAATTGTCGTAAAGATAATCGCATAATCAAACAAGGAACACAATAACCCAAGTAACTATAAAATTAGTATGCACCAACATTCATCCATTAAATGATTTAAAAGAACTCAACATTTAAAAGAGTTTACTTGCTTTGCACAAATAAGCTTATCAACGCTTAAAATAAATCAAAGTATTATTATTGTTATTATATATATATATATTTTTTTGATCACTTATTTTATTTATCTACAAATCAACTATTAAATAGTTTACAAGGAAATAAGAATTCATTTACATAGACCCTTCATTTAACTAAATCAACTTAGTCAAAAATCATTTATCGTATTTACATTCATTCATCTATCTATATAAACAAACAAATTCAAATCACTTAATTGCCCACCCACTTCCCTTATCGAAACCAATTAACTTATCCAAAATGTCTATTCAAATTTTCTACAAGGTAACTAAAAATAAAACTATTTTATTTAATTTTAATCTAAAAAGAATCTCTAATCAACTAACCTAAAGTTAACTTAGGATGAATCTTTTCAATTACCTAATACGTAAATCCATTTTCACAAGTCATTTAACTAACCTACTTGAATACTTAGAATACTTCCATATTTCAATTCATTTATCTTTTAACTCAGTTATCTCTCATACACATAAATAATATTTATCACCACATCATCTACATACATCTGCAACTTACGACTTAAATCATAATGAAATATTTTCTTAAAACAATACTTTATTAACTATAATATCTAATTATTTTAAATTGGAATATAATTCCTCACATAATTACTCTTTTCTAATTTAAAAAATAATTTCCTAACACTAACTACTAAATAAGGAGGAGATAGGTTTCTTTTATTTTCTTTTTAAAACAAAAGGAAATATCCTTCCACGTATAAACCTAATCTACGAAGGCTTACCAAAAGCTAAAAGAAATAAACTTCAGAAAAGATTAACTTACTACGCCTATGCCAGTCTAAAAGTTGCAGCTGTGACAGGTCGCTAATGGTTTCAGGGAGATTATATAAATTTAGATTACCAGACCATGCAAAGGAGCTCATATAAACGCTGTATCCAATAACATTAATTTCCCTCAGCTTCGACTGGACAGAGGTAATTGGCAAAGGCTTGAAACATTGCGCAGACCAAGAGAATTAAATAATCTGCTCACTGTCCTCAATTTCTTCACGTGAACAATCTGCTCATTGATGGCATCAGAGAAGACACACGAACCAAGCTTCCTCCAAGTTTGAGATGGTTACGGGTGCAAAACGTGAGAAGCCATTTTCAGGCTTGCGGATAACATTGGGTATTTGAAAATAAAAAAACAGGGAGTTTATTTGGTTATGTACAGCGCCTCAACTCTAACTGCTGTAACTAAGACAGGCTGCTGAGCATATTAGAAAGTGAATATTGGAATTTAGAAATATCGCTATCTACTTGCATTATTATCTAATCTCAGATTTTATCTGTAAGACTAAAGAGAAGGAGAGTTAATGTACAAATTTCTGTTTGCTGGCGAGTTCCCAGAGACGCGCTCAAAATTGAAGTTTGGACAATGGTTCAGGGATGCTATTTAATAATCTTTGAGCACGTTCTTGATGAGCTGAAAATGGAAGTTTTGAAAGAGTGAATGGACATCATCGAGGCATAAGAGATAGAGGAATTTTGTCAGATGATATGGTTGCAATTTCCTTGGTAGACTTGTCTGCAGATTGAGAATGCATTGACAGGGCATGTGAACTATTTGACAGAATGCATTCAAGAAATGAGATCACAGGCATGCAATGAGAGAAGATCAAGTGTAATAAAAGCCAGTGAGATGGAGAGGATATAAATACGATTAATTTTCATTGTTCTAAGTGTTGACTTTAATGCCGACTCCAAGCTAGCCTTGAGCTTAACAGTAACTATGTTAAGGGAATTCCTTGAAACTCAAGAATTCAAACATATTACCCATATGGTATCAGGGATCTATACCCACGATGATCAGAAGCAACAAAGGAATATAAAAGAAATAAAAATATATATATAGAGAACCACGCTGGTGACAAAGTCCCACAAGAAGATGAGATAATCATATTAAATGAGCCAGTAGTGAAAGACTTTATAAATAAACTGAGACTCAAAAGTGCACACGCTGCCCTTGATTTGCAAGGAATCCAACACTAGTTATTGAACGTTTAGCTAACCGGTGAATCAATGGAATTTTGCATGTTACGATATTGCTCCATAACCGCGTTGTGAAGAATGGAAAACATAATTAGGAAAAGCTTGTTATCTAATCACCGAACTAGTCCATTTACGAGGCGGATAAAACATATTTCAATATATGGAACACAGAGTTTGGAACATGAATTGTTTTATCTAAAACGTAGCTCCCAAGGAAAAAAACTTGTAAATAACCTTGATATTAAGGAGAGGTAAGAACTCCAAAGAGATGTCTTGGGTGGATGATCTACAGGAATAGGTTGCTTAAGGAAATTAAAAGAACACAGAATGGGTTTATACAAAGAATTTAGCAACTTTATAGCAG